>JARSSU010036271.1:0-99745 GCA_029619165.1 Eurosta solidaginis | reverse complement strand
CAAACCAACATACAGTATTTCAAGTGTGAAGTGAAAACTTATACTAGTTCAAACACACACCAAAATGGCAATTTATACTATTTGGCAATTTTATTACGCCAATTTATATATAATAAATTGTAATAATATAAATTGTCCTCTTGAAAAAAATTGGAGTAGTAATAAATTGTTTTCAACTGCAAATAAAACCTTGTAAAGTGTGTTTATGAGTAGATTCAAAGTTCAGTTGCGCATGGCTGAACTATATGGTTGGCTCATCTTCTCAGCTGATTTTATGCTTCATTTCACTGAGTATGGATTGTCAAATAGAAGTATGCAACTCAATAATGAACAGCGCAAAACATTGACTAACATTTCATTTCTTATCAACACATAGCTTAAACAATCTTCAAAGTTTATCCGTTTTCACCGCTCATTTCCATTGCGACATTCGCAATGACTACACACCAACACGCACTATTGCTGATCAGTCCGCCTCGACACGAAGAGAGTATGCTTGCCATTGCCCGCGCTAGAGTATGAGCCATACCAGACTATCCAATTATCTTTGACCTTGTGTAAGGCTAAATCGAGTTGTATGAACAGCACTCAATTCAAATTCGAAAATTTCACAATTTATTTTCTGTTTGAACATGTAGTATAGACTTCCTTACTTGATTTACACGTTATATTCGTAAAAAACAAAACCAAGCTTATATAACACCCTCAGCCTACAAGTAATAAGAATTAAAATTAGTATCAGCTAGAGAAAAAAAATAAAAAAAAATTTTAATATTAAAATTGGTATAGAAAATGTGAATCACAAGTGGCGAATGTTTGACAAAACATGTTCAATTGCGGTTCGTATTATTAAATATTGTCAATAATAGTTTTTCAAAAATTTTTGTAATATGACGACAGGGTTTATTGGCAGTTTGTTACTATTTTAAAATGTTTGCTCAACTGGCTGCTCAGATTTTATCTGTTAACTAGATTTTGGAACGAAAGAAATATGTAGTCTGATTGTCAGTATACAACATTTAAAAGAAAAGTGATGTGAGACAAATGCAAAAGCGGCAATTCATGGCAGTTTCAATTTAATAACCGCGAGCAAAAATAACAAAGCTATCTTCCATTCTGGCATTCACGATACGCCATTCTCCCGTGTCAGCTATTATTTGCACAGGTGAGTTATGGCAATGGAGGAATAGAAAGCTTTTTCATTTGTATAATGTCACAATGGTATAGAAAAAAAGGAAAATATCAATTTCAAAATCAAATAATTCTTTAAAAAACCTTAGAACCATTTTTCTTATTCCTTCATATTGATAAGCTGAAAAACCTCAGAATGTTAATTCTGAAAATGACTAAGCTTTGTAGCCTGAATTATTTGTATGTAATATATACATAACGTTAGCTTAGTGTGAAAATGTGGCTAAGTCACTTTTTTCAAAAATTTATTTTAATACAGTTTAAAACTGGAATTCAAAATACATCGATCACAAAAAAAATATTTTTGTATGATTTTAAAGGGGGATTGCCCGTATTGCTTTTTAAATGCATGAAAACATTTATATTTGAAGCAATTTGTTTTTTTTTAATTTTTATAATTTTTATTTAATAAATTTGGGAAAAATTTAAGGCAAACTGACATCAGGCACGGACAAGCGACAGCTGTTTGCGATTATACCTTGTAAATCTCTTCAAAGCCTTTTCTCCCGGGGAGTGGGAGTCGAACCCATACAAATCATCATAAACAGATAAAAATGGGTAATTCGTTGTTAGTTCTGTAAATAGAACAAAAAACAGCACAAAACCAAAGTTTCTTTGAAAACGCCCGTACCAAGCATAGCTTAACACATAATTGCATACGAAGTATGCAATGTGTAAAGATTAAAATATGCAAAAAAGAAAGGCAATTGGGAAAAACTTTACAACAACTAAGGCATGACGTAAGCTGAAGCCTTTGT
Organism: Eurosta solidaginis; assembly: GCA_029619165.1. NCBI lineage: Eukaryota > Metazoa > Arthropoda > Insecta > Diptera > Tephritidae > Eurosta > Eurosta solidaginis. Next base: position 97,796 of record JARSSU010036271.1, on the reverse strand, counting down.
AACCATTTCAACTATCGTAGGGAGTGCGGATTCGACTCCCCCTCCCGGGAGAAAAGGCTTATGAAGAGATTTACAAGGTATAATAATCGAAACAGCTGTCGCCTTGTCCGTCCGATGTCACGTTGTTTAAATATTTTCCCAAATTATTAAATAAATTAAAAAAATATTTTTAATTTTATTTTTCATTTTTACGTGATTGTGGGCAATGAGGTGTAAATGTGCTAAGTCGTCAGCTGTTAAAGAATGTGCTAAATCAACCTGTCAATAATATCAATCTGAATATAGTCATTTCTTTAATTCATTCAGTCTAAAAGCACACGTGCTTTGTTATTGTTGTTGTTGTATTAACGATAAAGACACTACCAAAGGCTTTGGGGAGTGTTACCGATGTTGATGGGTCCTTTTGCCGGATATAGATCCGGTACGTTCGGTAACAAAGCATATTAAGGTACTAGCCGACCATCTCGGAACGATTTATATGACCACATTAAACCTTTAGGCCATCCCGCCCTCCTCCACCCACTAGTTCCATGAGAAACTTGGGGTCGCCAGAGCCTCGGCTGTCATGAAACAGGAGGCCACGGGTAGGTGAGGTTGACAATTGGGTTGGAGAAGCTATATATTGCGCTGGCAATCCCTGAGAGGGTTGGTGAAGGACAACCCTGAAATTGGATTCACCCAATTGAGACATGGCCTTTGGTGTTTGATAAATACTTGCACTGACCATAATCTACTTCAATTCTTACATGTAGATAAACTATGTATGTACATGCTTTGGTTACAGACTGTTAAAAATAGAAAACAATTCAAGCTTAAACTTATATAAGCTGTTATTAGATTAATAAATAACTGAATCGATTTGCTAGATGTATAGTCCTAGTTATAGGTTCATTCATAGCCTATTCGTTTTATGAGTATATTTCGATAAATAATCTAATTATGTCGAAGATCACGCAGTGGAATATATGATATGAACAAATTAGATAAATCAGAGCAATCGTGCTAAAGTTTATTCATTATAGGCCAGATGAGTGAGATAAAAAGTTCTTATGTCATGCAAAGCCTGAAGATCAAGCAATTTGCGCCTGCTGGTATATGATGGAAGGCATCTGGGCCATGAAGCAATTTTGTAAAAATTGTTTAAACTCTCAATTTTTATAGGAGTTAGATTCATAGAAGGATTCCATATTATTGAGCAATATTCCAAGACACTTCGACCAGGATATATAAAGTGCCTTCAACGTCATAGGGTCCTTAAAGTCACTTAAAGTTACGTCTATGAACCAACATTTGCAAAATTTGAAACAACGAAGTCAATGTACTAGAAAAAAGAGAGCTTGGAGTCAAAAGTTACACCCAAGTCTTTATCTCTTCTTGACAACGATTAAGAGATTAGTATCTAGTTTGTAGATAAAGTATGTGGGAGTTGTCTTTTTGGAATAAGACAACAAACAGCATTTGTTTGAATTAAAATAAATTATTATTCTGCGCAACCATCTGGCAATAGAGTCCAGATCAGAACCATTAGAAATTAGTTTTGACTAAATATAATATTCTTTTTTGTGAATTATAATAAGTTTGATAGTGTTTTACATATTCAATTTATTAATAGGTAGTGAGTGATGGGAACAGATGGATTAAAAGTGCTAAGTCTAGGTAGAAAAAATTTGTTTTGAGTGCGAAATAGTGCTAAGTCTGAAAATAGCTTTGCTGATGGTTAGCATACGAATTATTATTTTTTATTTATCCTATCTTTCAAAGCTTGCTAGACAGTCAAAAGTATTTCAAACTAGGTTAATCTGAGTTAGGTTCCCGACATTCATCACAGTTTATGTAAATAAAGGATTTATTCAAGAATTATTAATTTTTTCGGTCTCCTTGTAAAAATTCGTCAAAGTGACTATGGGACATTTTCACTAGATAAAGCTAACGTAAGCAAATACTGGAGTTTTAATATTCGCGATGGTATGAACATTGCCTAAACAACTACGTGGTCATACATTATTTCTTATGATAGAAATATGGAGGCCGATATACCTTCCGAAGATAAAATTTCGGTGGGGCGTATCTTCATAGTTTTTTTCCGCTTTACAAATCGGGGGGACTTGATGGGTTCCACATGTTTTTTGGCATTTTACGTAAGGGCAGTTGTATGAATTTTCACTGAATATTATTTCTTATGGCTTTTTAGAAAACTACATCTCGGTAAGATCACTGCCGAAGAGTTCTGAACATTCCGCTTTAAATGAAAAGTTTAATTAGATTACGAACAACTTAAAATAAAAATAATGGTAAGGGGCCGGGCGATAACCTCGGCTATAGAGATCTGGAAAGGCACGAGCTTCTCTTCCAATTTGCGTCGTGCTCCTGCTTGATTAGTGCCCTTGTACTAAATTGTGGCCGGACGGGACCGTACATGTTGTTATGCCAGACTTCCGAACGGCATAATCTGCAATAGTATGGCTAGGATTGAGTTTTGCAGCTGAGAGACTTTTCAGTGGGCGAATATCACTTCCGTGGAGTGCTTGCTGAACACTGCCGAGAGTCGGGACTGCCCCCGTCTAGATAAATTTTCTGTCTAATTGAAAATTGCCCTTATTTCCTAAAATTTTGATGTTGCTATTGCCCGGCGGGAGTTTGAACCCAGGGAATCGGTTGATAGGCTGTAGCAAGGCAGCTACCTCAGCACTGACGGTTGACCGCTTCAACAACAAACAAACGTACAACACAATAATTACTTGTTTCTAAAATGATTTTTGATGTGCTTTGCTGCGTGACTTGAAGTCGTCTCAGGATTTTCCGTCGTGGCTAGGCGGAGGTGATAGCTACGTTTATAAAAGTATAAGCGGAAGAACTCAAATTAGATTAGGAATACTGATCTCACACTTGTCTCGAAGTAAACTTAATTTATATTTTTGAACGCATAATAAATTTAAGCTTTCGAATAGTACATATTTTTAAATTTTTGTTATTTTAACTAACTCTTGAATACGATTAGTACTATTTTCATCGGTAATATTTTATTATTTCAGAGGTGTTACCTTGATTAGAATTTTGGTGATGTATGTTCCTTGGACTACTACATCTTTCCGCCTCCTCTAGATCGCTATTAAATGAACGATATCGGGACTATAACCACAGCCCACTTTTTACAAAGATCGAAATTTCGAAAAAATCGATTAAAAGTGCTATAGATTCATTACCAGAAATTACGGATCAAGCGATTGTAGCTTATGGTAGGTGAGTTGAGCTATTAAGACGTGGAATGAGAATATTAGTAAAATTTTAGGACAATGGGGCTTGGCATTCCGCCCCCACTTTTTAAAGAAGCGTAATTTTAGTAAGATTTTTTCTTAAGCTAGTTAATTTGTGGCAGTCGTTGAAGATATCAGATGATATTTTGCAGGATTACAGTTACTTCATTATTACTTATAGCTGTCTGCTTTAATAAAAATGTAGCCAAAATCGGAGACGACTCACGTCCAACTTTTAAAAATAAATTTTTTTTAAGCTCTACTATTTTAAAGAAAAGTTATATCTTTAGCAGTATTCTTAAGTGAAATTATGCCAACATCTCCAACTCCAGTAAAGATATGTATGCTGCAACAAAGATACAAAAATAAAATAAAATTTATAGTAAAAATGGGGTCGTAGGCTTCGCTCTTTATTCATTTAATTTGTCATAGAGTTTATTACTTTTAATTGTTCTATAAGTCGAACAAAAATTTACATTATTACTCCATATGTGAATTTAGTAGGGGCCTATTATTTCTAGACGGATGAACTGTTTTTCTGTGGATAAGGGCGGTATATCGGTTGAAGCGACTGCACAGTTTTTATACACAGTCAGACGCGCCTGTCCTCTCCCTTACCGCCTCGGCTGGTTAACCCACGATAACTTGGGGAGCAAAAAACTGCGAATATCTTTACTTTTATAAGCTCTATTTCACACGTACTTACCTTGACTCGATCTTGTATCTGGGTGTTAGAAAAATCTACTCGTAAATTCCGCGCCTTATGACCAGACGAGGGTGGTGGATAACGCTCGCACTTTTTCGATATCAAAATTACGAATTATAGATATAAAGATGCGATAATTATATGACCAACGGTATTCGATTAAGGGGGATGATAACATGGTATTTGTATGGTTTTATTTTAGTGACGTCTAAAATTATTATCGTTTTAAGAAAAAAACTTTGATAAATGGGTGGTGGCGACCCCATTACGTTATTTTAGTAGTTAAGATAAACTGAAAACGTTCTGCAGGGCGAATATGCAAACGCTCTGCTTGGGTAATCGTTGGAAGGTAATTACTGTTCCGTGGTATTACTATATATAATAGTAAGACTTAGCGTACCTCGATCCATATGATGTTGCAGTCATCCCTTGTCCTCATTTTGTTCGATTATCTTCGAAAAACACTCTCACCAATATACAACTACCGACCATGACCCATTTTAACTCATTAATACCTTTAATTTGATGACCATATTCGTTACATAACACATTCTAGAGTCACCCTAGGTCCATAATACCTTGATTGCGATGATATCTCGAAAGGCGTCCGCCTTGATTAGTAACTAAGGATGGCCCTACTCCCTTTTAAATACATCTATTAACACCGATTTCAGTTGATACCCATATAAGTACAAACTACATTCTAGTAGTCACCCCTAGCGGGTCCATCGTTTATGCGCCGATATCCTGTCGAAAAGGCGTCCTACATCTCATAGACTAAGGCCCAGCTCCGTCCTATTTAAATATTACTTATTAACACTACCTATTCGTTTGATACCCATATCGTACTTTAAGTCTCAAATTCTAGAGTCTTACCCCTGGTGCCACCTTATGCGATATCCTCTTAGAATGGTGTCCGATGCGTCTGAAGACTATGGCACACTCCCTCTTGAAATGATAGCTGCTTTTTTAATGATCTTCCGATTTGATACACATGTCTATAACAAACAGTCATTCCAGAGTTACCCTAGATTTCATTTCACACACATGGTGATTTCCTTATTTTGTACCTTCCTATAGCCCTCAACTGTAGTTATGTAATGTTGGCAAGGTTTACGGACCCGAAGCTTATGCCTTCTTATTTTTTTTATTATTAATGAGATTCTTCTTAGTTTCACGCGCTCGGCCTGACTGGTGTCTCGTACAAACGGATGCTTTTTTTGCGATTTTTCGACACACATATTCAATATTTTAAGAGCAGTTTCATATTTTTATTATAGATACACTAGCATATGAGTTTATGGTATGCCAGCACACTATGCTAATGCAGCTTATAAATATTTTAGCGCTGATAAATGTAATTCGTAACTTCGTTAGACTAACGCTACGTAGAGGTAGTGTATGATGAGATAAGTAGGTTGGCGCGTTCCTAGGTAGTGTAACATAGGTCATAGGATATATAACTCTACTGACCGTTGACGGGTTGCGCGGCAGTCAAGATCATCTCTGGTGCGTTTAGCTCTTGGGATGTGGGTTATAGTTTTTGGCCATACCTCAACTGCCTATATATTAAAGAGATTGCCTAAGTGAAAGAGTAGCAGCTCGGTATACTGAACGAGAATGGAATGAATTCGAAGAACAAGTTTGCTAAAAAGATTCAAAAGGAGTTAACACGCTTATCTGTACGCTTCATATTGATTGATCCGCGGTGTCTATAGACGGTGAGCAATTGACATTCGCTTCTCTCTACCCCTACCGCATCCACGTATCTTCGCAATATAAAGATTCCTAGAGAAGATGCCTCTATGAGATAGATACGAACTCTCTCTCAACTAGCTCGCGCATACTGCCACCGAGGAGTAAAAAATGCTCTGGTGATGCATGGGCGTATGTCGCCTATGCGCTACGAATGCTTCCTGGTTGCCGCGTAGGCTGGGTGCAGGGTGTTTTTCGGCTATAGATTTCGCATAAACACATGAACTTCCATCCAACTGAACTGTATTGCTATCTGAGAGAGGGTTTGCGCTTTTAATCGGCTGACAGTGCATAGTTTAGCGCGGGTGTTGTGGTTTTGTTTGCAGATATAGTTGAGCGCGCTTCGCATAGATGTCGACAATCAACCTCTGTGGATTAGCAGAGAAATTGGTGAGTGAAACTTACCTAGCAAGTGAATTATAAACTATTAAGCTATTTACCTTGCACGTGCATCAGATACACCAATCCTCTGGTCCCGGTTTATGACTGGCTGTCTGTATGTGTTGGCGACGTATTAGACAGACTTAATATGTAGGATATAAATAATGATATAATAAGATATAATATAGCACAAACACACTAGGAGTATGATTATAAAATACAAACAACAAAGGTAGCTTGGCCCGCTTCAAATACTATCATTCTATATATTACCATAAGAGCTACTACTGTAAACTAATTCATTGATAGTCAATGTCTTATACATCAAAGTCAGAATAGGGGTTAGGCTTACAGAGTATGAGGTCAGGCGCGCTGTGACTCAGTATGACTAGCGACGCGAACATACAGCGACCGCCTAGGGCTACGGCCGTAAGTTCTCGTAGTGGGCGGCTCAAATTCGATACACACTTATACTAAAAATCTCTTTCTTGCTAAAAATAGAAAAGAGACTAGAAATTTTGTAGGGGTCCGTTCTATATTATGAAGTTTCATTAAATACAAATTTAATGTTCACTCTAGTTATATTTTACATACCAACAACTTGTCTATGTCTCATGTCTCCTGTATTTAGTATTTTCGTTGACGATATGCAGGACTGATCGGTCTGTCGAGTGGCAGAGCGTAGCTTTTCGAACTGGATATTGCATCAAACGTACTTCGAGAAACGTTTAAGCGTTCGACCATGACTCAAGATTGAGGCTTGGTCGTTTAGTCATATGTCTATCTCATAGGAGCCAGAAATTGCGGTAGAAAAACAAAAATTAGATTTAAGTAGAATTTTATCTAACTTCTCTGAGTTATGATAAGGGCGCGATGAGAATGAAGTTTATTAGTAAACTCTAGGTATGACTTTAGAAATACTTTTGTGTGTTATATTTTCGTTTCTGTGTTGTTGAAAAGAGACATGTATATTACTAGATATGCAGCAGGAAATAGACATCGTGTTATGTTTGTTAGATGGTGTGTTCAGTATTGAGTACCATATAGTTTTTGTATTGTTCTTGTAATGTTATCAATATTTAGTTTTGGTTTTATTGACGACTAGAGTGTTTGTGAATACATATTTCTCGATCTCCGCCATTTCTTATCTATTAAAGTAGCGGGAGAGAAGGGCTAGCGATTATATAATAACTCGCAGCTAGGCGTCACATAACTTCCTTGAGCCTGCCCCTGTGTATCGTTACAACGTACGATATGTATACGTAGTAATGCGAGTACTTTTCTAATTCTGAAGACATCGGTCGCAAGTCATCTAGTTTTTGCAAGTATGATGTATTGAGATATGCATAGATCAATGCGTCAGACGAGGGCGTCATGCTATTTTTCGTAAGTTCGATCTGCATGTAATTATATGCAGTGTTGAAAATATCTTGGCGGTCTGACTGGCACATTGAACTTAATTTCGCAAGCAGAAATGGGCTATCTATCATCCCTCTTAAGAGTTTTACTCCTAAATTAGACATTAAGCATCTCCCTACGGCTCTGTAATGTAGGCACTTGTAATAGTTTTAACCGGCTGCAGTATGGCGGAAGGGAAGATTCCTTGACGTGTCCATGGGCAGTGTTTCAAAGCAAATAGCAAAAACTGTTTTTGGAACGATTAACAGTTTATCGCATATGATCCGATAACGTTGGGCTCCAGATTATCAAAACATATTCAATTTGGCCAACCAATATGTGTTTATATCAAATCCAATTGCGAAATTCAATACTTTCTAACCGTTTCAAAAGTTATTTGAGAAATATAGTAGGCGCATTCAATGCCAGCTAACACGGAGTTTGCATCACCAAGTTATTAAAACAAAACATAAAAGAAAAGTTATAAATAATTTAAATGCTCATTTCGCATAATTTTTTCGATAAAATTTAATAAAGAGCAAAATGTTAAATAAAATGACCCAAGTCGCACATGTTGTTTCAAATTGTCCCTCAAGTTGTTAAAAAAAAGGAAGTTACCGGAAAAGTGCCCTTTTTTTTAAAAAATTCGATATTAGTTGAAAGAATAAGCGAAATCAGTGATGCAAAAACCTTTAGTAGGCTCAGGGGTTTAAATAATCCTTTGAAATGATTCTCAGCTCATTCTTAAGTTGAAGATATATGCACGTATGAGAAAGGTTTGAAAAAACACACTTTATTTGCTTAACTATAAAATAGCGTCCAAAATGTTAATTTTGATTTTTTTTCACATTCATCATTCAACACCCAAGTCTCCCCGTTTGATATTTTCCTAAAGTTGGTGGCCCTATCCCCATCTAGTCCCTTGGAGTGAATCACATTAGATATAGCCTATCGGCCATGTTTAAATATTCATCAACACGTTACGGCTTCTGTTACAAATGTGAATACGTAGGAATATTTTAACCCGGTTAGGCTTCATCCTTCGCAAGAACACTCAAAGTGGTGAAGCAAAAGCTCCCAAGACAGTCGAACAAATGACGGTTTGTTGTACTACCCGAACGTAGGGGATAGTTGAACTAGTCTGAAAACTGAAGGCGGTCATCCATAACGAGCTCTTAAATCATAAGGTCGGAAACGAAGGCTATTGAAGTCAATGTTTATTTTAATTAAAACTTTTATCCACGGTCTTTGTAAAGTTTAAATTATGTAGGATTATACGATTTTCACCCATGAGTTACGCAATGACATCCACTTAGACTGCTTATGATTTCGAGGGCGGCATCCTTAGCCAAATAGTCACTCCCTAACGTCTCAAGGTGTTTCTTTCGTGTGTAACTCAGCAGCATAGCTCGCAACAAAACCATCCGTCAGAAGTCTCGTGGGCGCAACACCTAAATATTCTAGGAAAGTGACGTCGACGAAGATATGAGTGCCAGAGTCGCAGTCGCAGGGAGGCGTGTGTAGAGACTGGTGTCGGATTGCTACTGTTCGCACCGTCGGGAATAGTTGGCTCCTTAGTAAACAGCCGAAAAAACGGAAGGCGTTTTTTTGCGCTGATCACATAGCAGCTATTGATGCCAAGCGTTAAACCGTGTGCTCTATCGAGAGTCCTCATGATTAGTATAGATAATTTGATAGCATCCGTAAGTCGTCTCTTGTGCGACGACGAGTATATTGAGAGTTAGCCCAGAGAGCAATGCTCACTTCGGTGAACTAACGCTACTAATTAAGTGTGACAATATTTAAGCATTCTGCTTTTCTCCTCCGCTCCGCGAGGAGCTACTCCTCAAATTTTTTGAACGATGCGCGAGATTTGACGGCAAACAACGTCTGCCAGATCTTTCCGAATGGACCGTAACGTAGGTGCGATTTCTATAATACATATCACAAACCTTTACAAAGATCATTTTTTAATTGCGTATTACTAGCCATCCCAGATGACTCATCCGCTAACTTTATGATATTGTGTCCAGTATCGTCAAACAGACCATTGACGGCTGCAGAAATGTTTTCCATATTCATCTAGTCGTGGAGAATGTGATACGATTCTGGAGTCCAAGCGCTTCATATTTAGAAGTTTCTTTTACGCCGATCACTTTATCGGCAGCGGCGGCGGAGAAAGAGAAAGCTTGAAAAAAAAAACGTTTCACAATAGTAACAGCTAAGGATCACCTGTTAGGGTCGGACAAACACAATTTTTTTATATATAGAAAAAATATAAAAAAAAAATTATTATAAATTATTATTCTGCCTTGCCTTGAGCTCGAATTCGCACAGGAATCCTTTACGAATAGGCCGATAAAACAAAAACAAATGCATATGTAACTATTCATAGATGTTGCACATAACCCAATATGTGCCTATTTAAAAAAAGCCAATATTCTTTTTACTGCATAAAAAAAATTGCATTTTCTCTAATAATTTTATATTTTTCATAAATTATTGAAAAAATAAATATTTTTAAATGTCATTTGTACAATTTTCGTTGTCTATGAGTCAGTTTGAAAACCCTCTGGTTGTTTAGTAATTAGCTTTTTCGTTTTCAATTATGCACTTCTTTGGATCGATGATCTTTCTTTAATTAGAAATATGTATTCTTCAATTCTGTATTTACGGCTTTATTTCTTTTGTTTGTTGTCGTCTTTTCAAATGAAATTTATTTTGCTTAGAATTTCGCGAAAGAACAAAGAAAGTTGTAACGGATCTTTTCTAGGTTATTTTGCATTTAACACTTCGCTTTAGTCTTTATTTTATAAATTTGTATCTCCAAATATCGCTCCCGAAAACTTCCTATGCTTAGCTTTCTTGAATAATATGTGTGCTTCCGATTCCTTGTTTCAGATTTTCAGGTAGGTTCGTGAATGTCTTTTCAATTTCCGCAATTCAATGTTGAATATTTCAACTGTACTCCTCTTTTAGGTTAAAACGCTAAACAATTTTAAAGAGAAATTAGCTTAAAATTCTGCAACTTCATTTGATGAAAAACGATTGTGAATTTCACACGATGACGCGCTATTAAACGTTTATGAGCTTTTTAAAAGCCGGCTGATCGCCAATTGTGGGGTTTACAACCACTTAAAATTGATACACCGACTTGTAATTTTATAGTTTATTTTAAATAAAAAAATACCACTATTTATTTTCGTTAAAATTTTATTATAAAAATTATTTTATGGTACAACCCCCGAAAGTATGCTTGCGTTTTCGTTTTTAAGAATTTATAAGAATGAAAATTTTTTTATTATAATATTTCAAAATTGAAATATAAAAAATTAACAAGAACAATTCATTCAATTTCTACAAAGTAGTTTTATATAAAGTTGAATATAAATATAACTAATATTAATACCATAAATTAAAATAACATAACCCTACAGTTACCATGGCTCAATTATATGGTTGGATTTATCTCATCAGCTGATTTTATTTTTTTTTTTTTTCATTTTACTGGCATAGGGATTGTCAAAAGGAGATGGCAAAACGCAAAAAGTAACCAACACATTGACAATTATTTACTTCCGTGGTGGTAAATTTTGATTAAAAAAAGTTTTACATCACTTTAAGTAATTTTTTTAGTAAATCATCTAATTTAGCGCATTATTTTCCCACAACACACAAGAATTACAAAGTTTTATGTTTTCTTTCCATCCATTCGCCTAACACCAACACGCATATTTTGGCAATCTGAACAAAGGGATGTTGTTGCTGTAGAGATTTGCTACCATATAGTTGAACCATGTTTGTTTCATTAGGGGACTCATTAAAGCTATAAATTTATAAGTTGTAAAATTATATCCGTTTACACACACTTTTATATGTTCTTGATAAACTTAATTATTGATCAGCTCTATTATTGTCAAAAACAAATTGTGATTATTATATAAATAAAACAAGTAAGGACGGGAGGGACTATCTTCGGCTATGCCGTATACTCATACCTTTCATGAATTGGGCTGAACAATAATCTTATCCCGTTCGTAATCTCCAAATAATCGGATGTATAAAATAAGAAATATATAGTGAACAGATGTACATACCTAAACGATTTTTAAGATAATAAAAAAACAAAAATGGCAAAAAACCCCCCTATCTGAACGATCGCTTGTATGGGTATATATTATAGCTCGATCGAAATGATTTTTACAGGAAATCTATGATATATTAGAAATATATCACCAAGTTTCACGTTTTCATATTGGAAATAAGGGGAGCAATGGCCAAAAAATCTTTCTATCTGAACGATCGGTTGTATGGGATAGTATATACTATATACATATAGATCCGATCAAAGTGATTTTTTCAGGAAATCTTCTATGAATATTAGAATAAATATCCACCAAGTTTAACGATTTTATATTGGAAATTAAGGGAGAAATGGCTAAAAATCTATCTATCTGAACGATCGGTGTATGGGATATATTATATATAGCTCCGATCGAAATGATTTTTTCATGAAACTTCTATGATATATTAGAAAAATAACGCTCAATATTTACAACGTTTTTTATATTGGAAATTAGATGGAGAAGTATTGCCATAAAATCTTTCTACTAGACGACGCGATGCGTTGTATGAGATATATACTATATATAGCTCCGCATCAAAGTGATTTTTTCAGAAAATCTTCTATGATATATTAGAATATATACACCGAGTTTCACGTTTATACTTTCTAAATTGCGGCAGGAATGACCAAATCGTCTTATCTGAACGATCGGTTTTATGGGAGATATATGTTATAGTGGTCTTATCCTACCGGATCCGACAAATGTCTAATATATTAAAAAAACATCCTTGTGCCAAATTTGATTGAGATATCTCAAAATTTGCGTTCAAACAGACAGACGGACGGACGCACAGACGGACACGGCTATATCAACTCAGCTTGTCGCCTTGATCAATTCCGTATACTTAATGGTTAGTCTATCTTCTTATTTCATGTGGTCATACTAAATCGTTCCCGAGATGGTCGGGCTGGTGTCTTAATGGGCTTGCTACCGGAACTTACGGGGCCTGCACCTTGTTACTTTGGCCTCCGGTTATGGCTCCGCGGGCTATATTGAAAACTGTTTGTATTGCATCTATCGTGTATCTCCATTTCGAAATCCAAAATGAATATTTGACAAGCCACCTGGGCTTTCCAGGGTCTGCTGCAGACACTCAATAATAATATGTTCGAGAATCTTCCCTATTGAATCAACATACAAAGTGGCCTGTGGGCCATCTTACCAGGTTTCAGCCAAAGAACCACTCTTTGACGTTCCTTCTTGGATACAGGCGTTGAAGAAGATCCGTCAATAGCGATGTTCTAAACCTTATCGCTGATTTAAGGGCTATATTTGGCATTTTGCGCCTTTAGAACTTTGGCATCATCCGCTGAAGGGCTTACCATTGCGATTTTGTACCGCTGTACCCTGTACGGAAACTTCTTATGGCAGTTGGATCATGCCGTTCTATCCTGCATTGCTGATGGATCGAGTCACAAATCTCATCGGGCGTAGTAATCTAATCGAGGTGATAGTTGGCGTGGCTTGTTACGACACGACCAAATGGTTTAAGCTTCAATTAATGATGATAACTTGTCATGTGGGTTGAATCTCAGACCTTTAGTAAGATAAGACAGTACAGCATACCCAAATATCTAGAAATTCGGTATTACCCACATTTTCATCTATGAACACAAACATGCATACATACATATGTATGTACATACAAAACATATAAATTAATAAAAGTATTGTAAATGCTGAATGCATTGAAATGGCAGTCATCGGCAAATCAACGATCGAAACGAAGTCCTACGAACGCTCTATTTTTACAAGCTAATCGTTATTGCATACACATCTATGGTCATATGAATGTATGTATGTAGGCTTGGTTATGTAGATGCATGCATAATTATTTTTTTACACCACTGGCAGTTAATTTCATTTCTCCGTAGGCTTTTACAAAATTTAAAAAAGGAAGCTTTGACACCTACATATGTATGTAGGATACCAATTGATATGTATATTCAATATATATGTACATTGCAATATATATATGTAGCCACACATATGCATTGCCATACAAAAATACATGTACATATCTACACACATATATAATCCGTCTGCATTATGAACTAGGTATGTATGTATGTATGTAGGTACACACATATCTACCTACCATTCGAGATATACATTCCAGTGCCGCACTCGTCCTCAATTTTACGGAGATGCTCCCACCTCCTAGTATTTCAACTTTTTCTATCGAAGCTATAGGCAGAGATTGGTATAGCGATATGTAAAGCGCACTGTACGGTGAAATTGGTCTTTCGCATACGATCTAATTTTTACTAATATACATATTATGTATGTATGCAAATAGTATATGGACGATCATGTATCGACATGGAATGGTTCTGCGATACATATGTATATCTAAGCCTATCCTGCAGCCAGGGCCAAAACTTGTTATACGTGCTTAGTTCACATCGCAATGTGGACTATAGGTATAGCATCTGCTCTTACTCTATGCAACAAACGTGCGTGGAATACATGTCATATGCACGATTGTACACAACATATGGTACAGACATCATGTATAGTGTGCATGCATTCTCTAACTGAGCAACTAAAATCCTCCTACCATGGATGCAATATTGCGCCTGAGGAAGAAGTATTTAGTATGCTATTCGCTGATTGTCACAACCGACGGCAGTGCATCCCACACCCCGAGAACGGCAAGCGGCCAGTGTTCCTGTAGCTGGTGACTGCTGCTTACCGACATAGATGTATTAAGCTGTATTTCATAGAGAGCAGGTACTATATTGAGAACCGTCGCTATCCCTTGTATCGCGATGCAACGTCGCGACCATCCGCAGCAGCGGACGTCGGCGTCAACGTGGTTCTTTTAGTCTCTTCTTTCGATGGTGAAACGTACAACAGGCTGGCTAGGAATGTTTTCAATGATAGAAAGTGAAGGCTGAAGTGTTCTTCCTAAATGAGCTGATTACTTCCGGAAGACAGGAGTGAGCTACAGCAACTTTTTTATAAGCACAAAAGTTCCTTATGAGAAAAAGCTCAAAGCTATTATTTGGCCCTTTTAAAATTTAATTGTTAGATAATATAAGTCTAATCGCGCGCGCATCCCCTATCATAAGACGTGTCACTAACGAGTCTCCATGCTAAACAATCTAAAACGTAGTCAGTCTTACTAAGAAGGAAATGAGCAAAATCAAAATATTCTCTGTTAGATCTCTGGCATGAACCGATTGAGAAAGTGGTTCATGACGAGTCAAGACGTGAAAATGATTGACAGCTTTTGCTAGCTAATAACCGAAACCAATTTACTAAATGATGTTCTCTATGTTCTTTACTAACATATGCTAATGATTCGATTTTGTTATATTGTTCTGTAATTATCCTGACATAAGTCTAAGGAAATAGCTTATAAACCTGTGGCCTGCAATGAGAAAAACCTTATATTAATGCTGCAAGATTTAGGCGAACAGAGGATTAAATCTTGAGATCGGGAGGATATCGTCGTTATTGCTGCTGCATCATATAAAAATATGAGATCTTTTGAGGCAGTACTAGACGCAGCCCGACAATTTTTTGTTTTTTGTGCAAGCCGGACGATTTCGAGAAATCCTAAGAACCGATACAGTTCTATATACTGATTTTATGCTTCATAACTCTAAGTCTGTGCATGCTCTTTTCGACGTCGTAAATATACTGAGAATTAAATAAATAAATGTAAGCGGCGCGAGAGCTTCGAGAGTTATTTTATGACCGAGCTTACTCTTCCAATCTAACGTCATGCAGAAGATACGACTAGAGTGTTTGGCCAATCACTAGCCGAGCGGCGAACCCGCTTAAAAACTTTCTCTCTCATATGGCGTGAGCATACGCTACACCACCAGGACCACGGAGGACCCGCCTTTTCATTGTATTCCTAATCAGTTTAGCAAGACGAAATTATATGGCGCGTTTTATGCTTAATGTGATAAGTGTCACCAACACGTGAGGATCTTTTAGCGTCCGACTATATTGGGTGACATGACGTACGTGAAGACGTAGATTGTGTACAAGCGAACGAAAGATACCATAGGCAATACATGTAAGGCGCTCTGTATCTGAGCAACTGATTGCTTCGTCTTACTGACTTGAATGCTAGAAGAAGTAATTCAGTTTGCATGTTTACATTTTTTAGTTTTCTATTAGCGTGTTTTAGCAAATTTATTATTTTTGTCTGAATGTTTGTTAATCATTATTAATATTATGAAAAATAACTATTCACTCCGTTCCGGCTGCACTAAGTGCGTGCATATTACTTGTAGCATATGCGATATTTGGATAATAAACAGCGCTAGTACATATATCGGTACGTAGCATGCGCTACAATTTAGGTAGTGGTGTGTAGCTCATCCACTCACAGTCGGCAGAATATTTCCCTCCCTAGCACGAACAAAAATTTACCAGCGCTTAGAAGGCAACGGAAACTGTTCTGCATCATCTGCCAAAACACGCTAGTAATTGGCTGAAAACAAAAGTACGATACTCCACAAGTGGTCTAAAGATAAGGAATTTATCATTTCTTTCATCATAAAGCCAGTAATCGCATGGTAACGATATAATTTTAAGGACATCAAGTCATAGAATACAGTAATAGCCGGACAGGCTGAGGCCGTAGATACAACAACGGCATTACGAAATTAAAGTAGTAGAGAGAGAACAAAAGTCTAGCGCCGATGAATCTCTCCTTTGAAAGGTATGGAACATCAAGGAAAGAGAAAAAGTATGGAATGAATGAGAAGCGAAAAGTAGAGAGAAGTTGAGAGAAGTGAGAAAATGTGAATCAGACAGTGGACGGGACGAATGTAGAGTACAAAGTAAGATGATAGGCTAAAAGTTAGAGAAAGAGGAGAATAAGACTAGCTTAACATGCAGAGCCAAGACTCACAGGTGAGGTTCAGTGAGAATAGTTTCGGTTCAGTGTAGGTCGTAGAATACAGTAGCGTAGAGCGGGATTAAAATACCAGTTCAAGCGGAGTTTGTGTAGCGCAGCTTTCAACCTACTAGCGCAATACATAGACTTCTCTCAACCCATTGTGAACCTCACCTATCTTTTATGCCTGAATCTAAGTTTCATTAACTCCGAGCTCAGGCGACCCGAACTCATAGGATCTAAGGGAGAGGATGGCCTAAGAGGTTCAGCATGTGGTGCATGACACATCCGTTTCCCGCAGATAGCAGTAACAGCTGGTGACGAGGAACGTCTACCGGATCTGCATCGCGGGAACGGACCATCGATCGAATGACTCCCCTTAAGGACCTTCGCGGGAATGTCTCGATACGCTACACACAACAACAAGACATAGACATATGGAATATTACGGTTAATAAGGTTGAGACTAGAGTCAGACTAAGACACGTGAGCAGTGAGAAGCGAGGAATTGATATACGAATGTAAATATTTTATACTTTCTGCTCCCTGCGTTAGCAGAATAGTTGAAATCGAGATGCTTATTAGCAGAAGTCTTTTTCGCCATCATGGTAAATGTATACGCTCTGATTTATGTCGAAGCAGCATGCTGTAAAATATCCTTTCCGCTAAATATTTTCGCACACGTTCACCGACTACTGCCTAATGAGTCATATGATGTTGGCGTCCTGGGTGACTCGTTATATAGTAATCGGCAATGCCGAGTTTTGTTCTTTACAGCAGATATACTCATACCGCAACGTACAAGATTGATTGTCCCATGGAAGTGTCAGTTATCTTCTAATCGACATCACACGGTCTGTTCCCGATATTCCTTAGTTGTGAGCAACGTGTAACGCTTGAACCATCTGCAGTTTGAACTTGAGTTTGAATGAGGAGCGGAGAATTGTCAAAATGCGAAGTTTAGTGTTATTTTGACGTCACCTGTTAGGTGTAATTGCATCATGAACTCGCAATATAAATATTGTTTATAATCTTCACATTTGTATGACTGTATTACGACTATCGTATAATGCGTGGTGAGCCCTCTCTTAATAATCTCTTGCAAGTTAGTGAGCGCTTTGGTTTTGTGACAACGCAGCTAAACTTCTGTATAACTACTGAAAGCGTACAGGTCGATCTGTGCACAGTATTTTGGCAACTACTTGTTTAGTTTTGGAATTCACTTTCACTATACTTAAGCTGTTAGACGTTAGTAAACATTTAATCAAATATATAGTTTTCTCATGCAAGTTTCTGAACAGCTCGTCTAGGAAAAACAATAGAATTAGAAAACTCTCTCCAATAACTTATATGACATTTTGAATATGTCTACCTTGTGTGTCGTATTAGTTAAGCTGGTAACAAAAATATAAACATCACGATTTTTAATGGACGCAAGGTATTTAACTTGACTTTTATTAAAGCGCTAAACAGTTATTCGCAGGGTACGTTACAACTGTCAGCTATACACGAGCACTCGAGAAAAGTGAGGAAAACTCTACCCTATAAAAAATCTACCTAAGCTCAATATTTTTCAAGAGCCATCGCAACGCACGTAAATCAAAATACTTCTACACCAGCAGTAGTTACCACAGCGATCGTCTACTGGATAAGAGTCATAAACCTCCTAGTTTTGACTCACCGCTCAAAAAACATAGTACGAACACTTTGTCAGGTTTAAATTAATTTATGTTTTTTCACTGTTAAGACGATGAATGTGAACCATTATAATGTCCGTTTCTATTTCATCCGAGTTCGAAGCGAAACGCGTTTAACAAACATTATATATATTTACTATAATCTAATGCAAGTTCGTAATTGTAATAATTTACATTTCAGTATACTGGGTATGCTTAAATGTGCCAGACCACTTATATAAATTGAAACTCAGGTAGATTTATTTCGGAGCTATAATAACGACATTCCAAACATCAAAAACAAAAGACAAAAAGAGTATCGAGGAGTGATAGACATGTCAAGATGAGTATCTAACATAGGCAATTTTTGTTTGTGGGTATAATGACAATAACATAGGAGTTGAATTAAGGGTCAAAGTCATATGCAAGCATTTTTAAATCTAAATTTCTCTTTGAAGTCTCGTACCGATTTACATCTTAATTATTTTTCATTGTATATGCGTAGCTAAAAACTTACCTTTCATTTGCATATGCTGTTTGTATTCTATCCGTAATACTTTGACATATTGCGCATGTTATAAAGTGCTATATGACTTAGTACAATCACACATATTATTGGATACCTATGTATGTAAGACCCGAACATGCGGCCCAGCGATACAAAATCGATCGGAGGGATTATGGAGGCATGCCAGGCTTTTATGCCCCCATTCCACAACAACAAAAGCAATACTTATGCGGCATATTGCGCAGAATATTATTTTTAGCGGCCACGTGCAAGCTACTATATTGACCCTATAACACATTTTTAAATGGCTGGGACCTTTACAACCCATGCACCCCTTATCGACTTGAAAGCGGCAGGAAGATGAGTATGATTATGAGGTCGATCTGTCGGCGTGATGTTACACGTAGCTACAAATATAATATGACTTACATTTTTTAAGGGGCTATGTAGGTAATGAAGTACTTCTGCGCCCGAACGAAATACTTACTCGCACATAGTGGATGAGCGTGGGGTGCAGATAAAGCATACGCATATAATGCTCATACGCTTATACTTCCAATTAGTCTTTGAGAGATAAAGCCATATATGGCCTTATTTCCAATTGCATAAACTGGATGAATAAGCCAGTATGGCCTTATATGGCGCATTTTCAAAACAATAAGGTTAAGTGTTAATGATTAGTGTTGTACCTAAAAACGCACATGAAAAAGAAAAATTAGTTTTTTGGCCCGTACCGTGCATGTTGTCTGCACGTTTCTAGGGCAACCACGACTTGGCATGGCTGTATGAGCCCTAGTTATTTAAATAAGGGCGCCGAAGACCGGCCTAACTCGAAGTGTGTCTGCGACATAAAGGAAACCAACATACAAGGTGTACTGTCTGCGCAGAAAGAGACTACTGTTACTAGCTCCACAATTAAGTTTTGCGTCATAGCCTAGGAACGACCAGTTGGTATATGCATTGATGGGACTATAGACTAATTATTAATAATTTTAAGATGAATAAAGCTTAAATTATTTCCATCTATCGATCTCTATATTTACTACGATATTTAATACAGCATCTATTTTAAACTATTAAGTTTTATAAAATTTTGATATGTTTTTCTATAAAAATATATATTATTTCAGGAAATTCTTTAAAGCAGTTACTACAAGACTTAAGAATGATATCATCAAATGAAGTTATCTCGGGAAATTACTATCCGAACGACGTTGGAATAATCGGTATCAATACTTAAGAAGCAATTAGATTAGCTATATGAGAACTTTGACGCTTAATAACTTCTGGTGTTGTTGTTCGTTTTTTATATATCTAGCATCGTCTGTATACTAGCTGCACTTGTTCCGACAACTGTTCATGGGAGACTTCTCGTAAGAAAGGCGCAGGACATAGCGGGATAAAATGGGATACGGAGCAGTAGTTTTGGTTGAAAGGTACCGAAAGTAGGCCTAGCCCTATACGGCACTGCCATAACTCATAACAAACACTAGTCCTGAGAATGCAGATATGATGGCAGCATTTTAATAGGAGAGCGAAGTAAGTGCTAGACTAGATGATGGTAGCAGAAAATGAATGCTGTGTTGCTCGCCTAACGCGACGAGTGAGGTCAAGTTTGGCAAGCATTTAGTATTGTATTTTCTACGAGCAATATAGTGAAGAAATTTTAAACGTAAGAAAAAGTACGAACAACAAGACAGCAGGAAAAAACTGAAGCCGAAGTGCTTGTACGAACAAAGGCGTAAACGAATTGACATGGAATTTAGCGAAGTGTTAACTTTACCAAAGGCGGTAAGCGGTACGTCGCTGCTGAACTTTGGCGATGTTTGGGAAAACTCTCTGTTGGCTTCGACGACCGCAGCGATGCTTGCATTCATTTTAGCAGCAATGAGTGAATTAGGCGATCTCACGTGCTGAACTCATTCTCTCTGAGCACATTTTCATTTTACAAATTCGTATTTTGTTTCGCGTGCCTCTTTACTGTTCTTTTTGTTTCTTTCCTTGCTTCAAACGTATACTATTTGCTCATTTTTTTTATTTCATATTCGCTGTTCCGCTTATATACATTCAGTTTAACAAATTCGTGTGTCATTTCGTATGAGTTGTGCGTGTGTAAAAAGAGTTGAAAAGTCAAAATAAACTTTACCAGGCAAATGAATGGCTAAAGTGGTTAATCCATTAAGCGAAGAGATGAAAAACGTAAAAATTTGAAGTGAAATCGGTAATTTGATTACATTTTGCAAAGGCCAAGCATAAATTTTGCACATTAGGCAACATTTATAGTTCGTCCGGTCGGTTCCATATGTTTGTCAGCTCGTACGGCCTCGGTTATATTGTCGCGAGTTTGCGTTGCAAGCAAAAGCAAAACCTTCGGTGTGCGCGTTTGAATATTATATATTGAACGTTGTTTTATTTATATTTTCGAACATTAGGTCATTCATTGGAAGCAATATTTTAAGCATAAGTGAGTGATTTGTAAAAAAAGCATAAAATCATGTTGGATGCAAAGGAGTTGTGAATACAAAATTTGTGGAAGGTCTTAAAGCTGTATTGTGTGCATAGAATATGCATACATTGTTTTTGTACAGTAAATTTTCACTGACACCAAACCCCAAAAAAGGTGTAAAATCCACTAATTTTATGTGATAAAAGCGTGCAGAAAAGAGAAGTAAAATGTGAAACTGGTAAATGAAAAAATGGCGTATGTAAAGTCGCGCGTCGTCGCAGTTGCTAAGATGACAACAACAACAGCGGCGAAGTAATTGACGTTCGGCAATTTCCGCTTTTTGATGCTTGCTATGTTCCTCCTTTTTGTTAATTTCCTTTTTATATCTTTGTTTTTCTCTTTTGTTTGTTTTATGTAGTGGGTAATGTGATAATTGGCGGATGTTAAAACAAAATCGCTGATTGCAAGTCACACATACATCGGCGAACAGCTGCTGTGCCGAAGTACGATGACAGCGTTAATACCGCGAGTAATGGTAGAAAATGGCGTTCTATAGATTTACACTAGACTTGTTTTTGTTGCACAAAATGTACATATTATCGTGGCGCCCTTTGTCCGTTGTGTACAATTTCCTTTAATTATGTTTGCACATTTTTTGTTTGTTATCTAAGCATATGTGCGCGTGTGTGTAGGTCTGTCACTTTATTTGCAGTTAATATTAAGATTTCGTCGCATTGAAACAATTTATTCTAATAAGTGTAAGGTAAGTTGTTTTTTGACAAACAATTATTATTGGGGAAAAATTTTTAGAATAGCACCCCCCGAGTTCGGGTAAAACTTGGTATCAATGAAAGAGGGAGCTGTCCCCGATCACAAATATATATATATTTTAAAGTGTGCGCAAACTTAGATATAATTTAAAAGTTTATTTGTTGTTAAAGTTTGCAAATTTAGCAAATTTCTATAGCACTTTAAATTACAATTTACACTCTTTCAAAACCTTAATCCACATACATACTATATAAAATTGGCACGCTAAACTTAAATTTCATTTTTGTATTTTCCACATTTCATTTTTGCATTGTTTTTACTTATTATAAATGTTTTTATTAAATCAATCGCGCTTTTGTACAACATGCACATTTTATATTGATGCCATTACAAGCTGTGCTGCCACATAAACAAACAAAAAAAAAAAACAAATATAAATTTACCTTACCACCATTCAGTTAATAAAGAAAAAGGAAAATATATCCCACTCAGCATTTAGGTGATTAAGTTTCGAATTTCCCTACATATCAATACAATTTGATTACTCTTTCTGACTTAATCATGGAGTTATCATACAATTAAACAAAATTAAATAATCAAGTATGAGTACTTTTGATGATACAAAAATCTGAGATATATGTCCTTTCACTTGCCTACATGTTGGATATCATATTAGCAGACAAGTGGTATTTTACTGTTAGCGTGATCAAAAATTGTGCTGTTAACATTCTCTCATTCAGCTATGTCTGAATCTTTCACTGAGACTCACACTTGGCTTGGCTGAATAATGAATGTTTACATACTTGTTTTCAAAACTTACTTTCTCGAGTTGAATGTCTATTGTTAGTTCACACCGTCATATGTTCAGCTTATCTTTTTCAATCATAGGAAGTCTCACAGAAAAATAATGATATTACAGAGTGTAGTTTTCAGACAAAAAGGAGTAGGAGGTTAGCTACCAGTGCCCGGTGCCTAGAGCCAAGAAGAGATGGATTAAGGGCGCCGCAACCTGTCGGCAGTGGTTTCCGCAGAGTAGAATGTAACAATCTATGACATTAGAGCAATCAGCAAAGGGCTTGTGAGAATCAGTGAACGCCAGTGTAGTGAAACTCGTCTTGACATATGTACTGGAGGTATGGCCCGTTCAACATCCTCTGTACCATACCGTAGTGTGTGCACTAGATGTTGACGGATCATAGCTGAGTGCTGGATGTTGAAGTCGATGTGGTATATCGCGGTCAGGTGTGATATTTGCGACGTGGCGGTATCTTAGTGGGTCTCAGTAGCTCACTAGTGCCGCAGTAGCTGTCTCCGCGTGAGTGAAATAGAGAGTGTAGGCTATGCTGTGAGTGATCTATTTGTGAGATAGATATGTCGATGCAGAGATAAGTGGATGCATCATAAACGCATTCAAAGGTAATGCGATTCGAGAAGATCTCAATCAAAAGCGATAGAAAAATGCCTGTGAAAAACACTCAATATTAGCGTCATAAAACAATTAGCAGCTCATTTTTACAATGATAGTTTCAATATGACCCAAGAAGCGTTTCGAAATATGAATCATAAATGATTATCACAATAATAATCACATTATGGTACATTTTGCATCCGGACGATACATTAATTCGTACACATGAAAATGCCTTTAAATGTTGAACGTGGTTTTTATAATCTGTCGGGGATCGATGATATTGAAATATTTGTGATGTCATCACAATTGTTCAAAAAATATTGCTGGCTGGGAGATTACTTTTTACTACGTCATTTTGAATAAAAGTTGAAAAACATCTTTCCGCGCGTAGGCGGCCTTCGGCGGCGCGATTATAAAAAATAATCCGCTGGGCTACGCATGCTGAAGCTCCGGGTGGTGTGGTGATAACGTGGCTAGCACGCCACGGTGATGTCCCTGTCTGCGTAGTGCAACCTTGTGCGCATTGTTTTATAAGCGCGCCGAGGTCTCCCGCCTATGCCGAAAGGTGTTCTACAGCCGAATTACTGTGCATTCTGGCGCAGTCGGTGTTTGCGGATGTAACATCAACATAGTAAACATAAAGAGTTATAGGTAATCTCAGCTCAGTTGACAGGAATGCAAAAAAGAGCTGTTTCAAATTTTTGTAAATAAAGCACTAGAGAAAAGTAAACTATATATATAAATCGATGAAAGTCACATTTATGAGTTATTTTTCGATTCTGCACTTGTTCCGTTTTTAGATGTGGCAGCACAGATTGTAATGTCATAAAATATATATAGTATACACATATATAAAGTTGTATAGAAATTTGTAAACTTTAACAACAAATAACTTTTAAATATAAGTTTGCGCACTTTAAAATATATATATTTGTGATCGGGAGAATCCCCTTTCATTGATCCAAGTTTTAAACCCGAACTCGGGGGTACTAAAACTAAATCTCGCCACTTATTTTGTACAGAGCTGGTAAATGCAATTGTATTACATTGCCAAGTATATTCATAAGTAATTGGAAAAAGTAAAAATTCCCTTTATTTCTAATGAATTGGTTAAACTGTGTTCGGCCAGCAAACAAGTTTGTAAAAATTTTAACCAAGGGAAATCAAACAGCTGAAGGTTTGGGGAGTTTTATCGATGTGATGGCCTTTGCCGGATACAGATCCTTGTACGTCCGGTAACGCACCATTAATGTGTGCCCCGACCATCCCGGGAACTATTTATATAGCCACATTAAAACTTCAGGCCATCCCTCCCCACCCCAAAGTTCCATGAGGAGCTGGGAGGTCGCCAAAGCCTCGTCTGTTAGTGAAAAGGGTTCGCCGCTCGAAGTTGAGGTTGACAATTGGGTTGGATAAGCGTATATTGTGCTACACAACCCCTTTAATCCCAAAAGGTTCGCATGTGGAATAACAAATCGTTCCCGAGGTCGGGCTTGGTATCGAAAAATTACCGGATCTGCAGCCATCACAACGATAACACTCCCCAAGGCTTTTGGGGAGTGCCCTTATCCCGCTTCCCAGGTAGTCGGTTCTATGTACCGGAGCCACTCGCGATTTTTCCCGACCAAGGATTATCATTTCGGTGTAACCACATTTAATTTGTTGCGTTCCCTCCCACAAATTGTATCCTCCAGCGGGACTGCTCCATATTCTCTTGCTCCGGGAAGGTATCAACCCAATCCGGGTCCGTCTCCTGCCCAGGTCTGAGAAATGTTTTGCTGCATCTGCCGGAAAAGAATCTTTTTAGACGGCCATACTCTTTTCAGTGTATTCGTGTAAGGGATGATGCATCGGACTGGTTTTCTATGCTAGATCCCAAAAACCAGACGTCCCGTAACTTCTATAAATCTTTTGTGGATCCTTGCTGTTCACGCCCTAGGGTGTCCCTAGTTACGCCTTTGCCCCCCCCCCCCCCCCCCCATTACCTTCCAAGCGCCCCACTCTCAGCAAGCCCGAACAAGTACCCGCTGCTGCTCGCGCCCAACCGCACCACCAGCACACGTTCGAACGGCTACTCACAAAACACTCACCTACAGATCTCGTAGTGAGAGTCGGGAGCAATGTCGAGCATCAGCCGCAGCCCGTCGCTCTACGTTCTTTTCCTGCGAGCAATTGTGTAGGTCAGGGAAAACGACTCTTGCAGTCCGCTACCTCCTCTGCACGCGTTTGCACAGCACAGGTAGATGGTATATATGTTTGCGACATGCCGCCATGCAGCTCCTGCCTTGGATGTCGGTGCACTTCAGTGAGATGTGCTATCTGGTCTCCGCGGCGGGCGTAAAAAATACACCCGAACGGGTTCACTGCGGCCTATGTCTGTGCCGCGGTCGACGATACCCAAAGTTACGCACGGGTACCGCACACTTCCTACCCTAAGCGACGTGTCTGAGTCCAGGGCCTAGCAACAGCGATCGCGTTCTGCCTTCCACAACCCAGCGTGAGTGCACCTCGTCACGTACCTCCACGAGTGATGACGTCTGCTATGCGCATCCGACTATTTCTGTTCTGCGTCTCCTGGGAAGGCAACTCCCGACGCGGTTTCATGCGCCATGTGTTGCACGAGGTCGCTAATCGCAATTACTACCGGTAGCACACATGCTACCAATGACGTCCGAGTCCCGAGGGCTCACACCGAGCAGTGTACCGCGTCTGCATAGCCTTCTCACAACCGGGCGTAGCTCACCACCTCTCCAGTACTGCTAGCGGTGACGACGCTTGCTCTGCTTTGAGACTTCTATGATATTCTGCACCAGTAAGAAGATGTGATCGGATTAACGTGTGGAAAGCAATCACGGAGATAGTCGATTTGCATGAACCGGTAACACATCCGCGTATCGCCGCGATTCGAAGAGACCGTAAACCCACAGCAAGATTGCGCTGCAGACTGTTCTGGGTATAATGACACGAAAAGATCGTCGATGAGCGGAAATGGGAGGCGGCACCTCGACGCTAGTCTTATCCACTCACGCAGTTGGCTGGAATATCAGTTATTGGATCCGACATACGGGCCGCTTGAGGGACAAGTGTCTCAGAGAGCGTTTCAAGGCTTGATCTGTCGGCAGTCGCGATGTGCTTTAGCAACCTAGAATCATCAACATCTACATGCCTCCTGCCGACCTGTTGCCGCAGGGCTACCAGAGCCTAACATCAGGCCGCATCTACTCAGTGGCAATAATCGCATCATTTAGGCGAGCGTCGAAGGTGGCCCCGATCACGATCTGGGCTAGTTCACATGCTTGCTAGTCACACAGTCAGGGGATGAAAGTGTGCGGATCAATACAAAGAAACGACGTCGCGCACAATAAAGCGGAGATGCTCCCACACGACTATGTAGAAGCTGTCACAGCTCGGCGCGATATGATATATCGTGAGCGCACACGGACTCGTAAAGATGCGTGCAACTGGCACTCGATGCTTGGTGATACACGAGTGGCCGATCCGACCACGCCGTGAGTAGTCTGTATCCGCTCTGACAGCGTCACGTCCGACTTCATCTGTGTCAAAGAGAAAAGAACGCGATTCTCATAACTTTAGTATAAAGAGGACAGAGGTGGGACGAGTGACAAATCCTATACAGACAACCGCTTTGCTGCTCGTCCAGATCTCCGACTGATGCTCGCCAGTAGCAACGTGCTTATTCGCACATGATGGTCATATGAATCGACATCGGCTCGCTTCATTCTCCGCGGTAGAATCCCGCAAATTCGGCTCACTTTCCGGCGCGACACCGCAAATTGTATCGAAGATGAACGTGACACTCGATCCCGGGAGCTAAATGAAGGGATATACCATAGCGCAGTCAGATGCTTAGTGTGATATGACACAGAGCGGGTCGCGCGAAATATGAAGAGCACCTAAGCGGTGCCTGTAACATACTTCTGCCGGTGTAGGCAATACTGTGGTCACCGTAACGGCACTATCGAATCGTCGATAAGCTCAATGACAAAATTTCCATCGCATCTTGGCTATAAAGTGCTGTCGCAGAGCGAAAGAAACTCGCCTAGCATCTTCTGCGCGACAATATGATATAATGCATTCTCACGCGTCGACATAGTATATGACGTAGGCCGGAGAACATGACACGCACATAAGCATGATGGAGAACTTTCGAGCTCGTCTCGTATTACGATGCAGCGCCAAAATTTGAGGTTGAAGATGCATCGCTCATTCTGGCGATAACCATCCAAAGCATGTGGGCTCAGACGTGCAGAGCCGAGGACGATGCTGGTAAGAGCTTATGAGAAGAGGTGTATTCAAATGATGTAGGCACATGTCTTCAACCTGTCTCTTTCCACATTTGTCATTCCCAAAAAATGGAAATGGCCAAGGTGGTCCCCTACTAAAGCTGTGAACCAGCTAACATAGGAGAGTCATATCGCCCGGATATCTCTCTATCGCCAGTAGCCAAAGACTCTTGAAGCCATTTGCTCCCCTACTTCAAAGCAAATTTGCAGCTAGCCTGTCATCAGCATGGCTTTAGAAAATCCTTAGCACCACCATCGCGCTAAATGCCATTAGCACCCAGATAAATTGGGTTTTTAAATCAGAAGCCCACCATAGAACAGTACTCGTTGCGCTACACCTATCAAAAGCTTTTGATACGGCAACCATGGCACGTTACTGCCAGACTGGAAGGGATCTAGCCTTACTCCCATGTCTTAGAAAGAGTGGACCGCCAAATATCTGGGTGGTCGGCATGGCTAATCGGTAGCTAATCAGAACGAAAACGAAAATCATCAGAGCCAAGAAGAATTAAACAAGGGGTGCACGACAGGGTCGAGTGACCTATCCACTTTTGTTTTAATTTCTGACATATTCCCAAAACTACACTTCGCTCACCGGAAGGAGTACTATCGTTTCTACGCGATGACTGCACCTACTAATGTTGGCCACAGGCGGGCCCACAGATCGATGAGCTTGGCACAGAGACATAAAACGGCTATCCTACCTGATCTCTCCAGTTTTCTCGCTTCGCGAAAGCCAGCGGCATTATCACCGACCAATCAGCGCGTACGCTTATTTGGCAACTTTCGAAAGCGTCCAAATGTCGACCATTGAAACATCACACGTCTGATGGCACTACGCTACCGACTGTACTACACCCCAAAATCTTGGGTATGACGATTTGAATCTGACTCTTGCTGGCAGTACATGGGGAAAGATAAAAGAAACGCTCATTACTACATACAATGCAATGCCAGCCGATTGCATGCTACGCTTCCCCATTATGGTCGCCAAGCCTTAAAATACTCCTGGAAGAAGCTACAGACCTGCCAAAATACTGCTCTCGAATCGCAACGGCTGTCTTCTTATGTCCCCAGAGCACCACTACATAATGAGGCGCGAATACTCACCATAAGGAGAGAAATCAGATGCTAACCAAACAGTTCCTTGTTGGATACCACAAACCGGGCATCCCAACAGCTGTTGATGAGCCAAACACCGCCTAGGGGCTTAAGGAGGTCATTCTCCGTCAAGCATAGAGGAAATACGGACCTGATAACTCAGCCGTATGGGAAGCCAAACAAATACAACAGGTCCTCAGTGAACTCCACAAACAGGCGTCGAACCTTTATGCTGGGAATTACCCGGTGAATCCAGTACTCAAAGAACAGTACCCAAAACTTCCGGAAGAGGAACGCACACTCCCCAGGGAAACACGAGTCACTCTAGCTCAACTTCGATCTGGATACTGTAACAGGTTTAAACCCTTACCTATCAAGAATCAACCCGACATACAAAACATTGCTTGTAACGTGTCCCCACATGACACCAACCATCTCTTTAATTGTAATAGTGGAACCAACACCTCTAACACCCCTCTCATTATGTCCTCCCCTGTTGAAACAGCAAGTTTCCTTGGACTCCCGTTAGAGGATATTGAGACAATTTGTGATCGGCCGCACCTATTGAATGGGGCGAAAGCACTGCTACAACCTGCCTTTCGACTTTCGTGTGTCTTCTGTCTGAGTCTGCTCCACACCAGTACTCGTATTACTACTGAACCCTTTCGCGCCAAACTGAGTTAAGTAGTATATCCTAGGTTCTTATACACGCATAATCCTTCTCTGCATGTCGATCCTGATGTCATGGTCAACTAGAAGTCCCCTCCAATATGACTTCATCAAGAATACTCCGCTACAACGAATTGTGTAGAACGTGACCTCCCCAATAAGATTCACATCCCACTTCTCCAGGACTTGGTACACTCGCCAGTAATCGTCGCATGCTGTACTCTCCTGTTGACAAAATCAGATCGGATCACAGCGACATGAGATGCGCCTGTATCGACAGTCAGTACACGTCACTTCGCCATCCACATTTCTCCTGACGTAAAACTACTCAGATTTCTCTCCAATTGGCGAGACAGATATCACAGGACATTCAACAGCTGGAAGCTAGCTCTCGATTTTACATCTAGCACACGCTGTTGCTCATCTCCCCCCGCTTGCGGTTACGGGCCACTCAAGTTGGAACTACCAGAACCGGTGGCTGCAACGACGGCAATCGTGACTTGGGTTACCGCACAGGAAACACTTCATACTCCAGCATTTTTATGTTGTAACCCCTTCAGTGTTCCAAAAATTGTGGGCACCCAGTCTGGTCTTTCCACTTCCACGCGATGAGCTGTGTACGCTGGCTACTCAAAAGTGAGGCTGTTTGCTGAGTCAGTGCATGCGAGACCGTTTCAGCAAACGTCATAGTTTTGGATTCGCATAGGTAGCTCGTTTCACTTCCACATCTTCGTAGTGACAATTATGAAGCTCTGAATTTTTACCCTCTCGGTGTATCCACGGCGTGCGTCCGCATTGCTAGATGCGCAGTCTTTCGACATCCGACCCGTGCCCAAAACACTCAGCAAGTCTCATTCGATTTTTGGAGCAATGCGTACTGTCTCTCTAGAGCACCAGCAATGCTTCATAACAGTATCCGTTCGCCTCTGGAATGCGTTGTAAAATCTCAGCTGCAGGCCCTTCTCAACGCCATGAACAGAGTGCAGCAACTTTCTATCTTCAGCATTCCAGTGTTCACTAGCTGACGTCTTCTCAACATTAGAGCTTGATACCTCGAAGGAACTAGAGACTCGTCAAAAGATGGAGTTTTTACCTATCGATTGCTCGCTGAACAGCTGGCGATTTAGTGTAACTGTGCATGAGACTTTCAACCAAGCACTTCTATCTCGGCATCAATTTGTACTCGAGTTGTAAAATTTTGCATCTGCTCTTCCAGTTTCGCAAAGAGCTGCTGATGATACCTGTTCCGAAATTTTTGTCGACATTCCAGATCCCAACGTGGCTCTTGCGCTATCCAGTGAGAGACATATAGTCTTCATGTTCCTCAATTGAGCATGACATTTGCGACCGCATTTCTGCAATGCAGTGCTCATGGACCCCAGCTGAGATACCATTGTCGATGTTTGGCAGATATTGGCTCGTACTGTATGCGGTGTTTCGTTTTTTTCTTCCATTTTTTGTTGTTGTTTTGCGCTATCTAATGAAAGACATACCTCTTCAGCATTGATTCCTTCAAATACCATAGCTACACTTAGTCGTCTTTGTAGCTGGATTTATGCCAAAGAAGCCATCCACGGACTTCCAACTCCTCCTTCAGTTGTGGATTGTCAATTCACTCAACTTTGCCAGTCCATGTTTGTATTCGAAGTCTTCGGAGTTTATTCAACAATTCCTCTTCTAACACCAATTGTAACGAATTTACTGCGAATGCGCGCTATCGCAACCTTCTACTAACGTTTCGTTATCGCTAAACTGTTGAATAAATAACTCCAATATTTAATAATGCAAAATGGCCTTTATTAAAGTACTTCACAATAACACTGATACTTCACAACCAATAGCTTGCTTAAATGAAACTGATTGTAGCGCCATACTGTTACTGCCTTTTATACTCTTTGATTTCCTCGTTGCATCTTTTAGGCGCTTCCGAATTATTAGTTATCTGCTATAAAATTATAACTACAGATGCACGTGTATAGCTTCTCATATGCGCGTGTATTTGTGAGCTGACATTCCACAATTATAAATTGCACTTTTTGGGAGCATTTCAGATAAGATATCTGCAGTGTTTGTGCTGCTTCTCCGCTGGTGTACGTACATATGTGAGACATAAATGATTGAATATTGATGTGCATCAAGTCACTGCTTAGCATCGGCTTAGAGATGATAGTATCCCTTAGTACTGCTAATATTCGTTACAATATCAAAACTACCTTCGCTACGGAAGGAGTTACTATCGTTTCTTACGCCGATGACTGCACAATAATGGCCACAGCCCGGGCCACAGATCGATGAGCTTTTGCGACAGTGGTTTGTTGTTTTTTCGCTCGCGAAACCTGGCATCACTACTAAATCATCCGCGACCTATTTACAACTTGGGACGCGCCAAATTTCGACCATTTTGAACATCCACATCGATGGCACTACGCTACGACTGTCCTACACCCAAAATTTGGGTGTGACGTTTGATCAGGATCTACATTTTGTTAGCATGCAGGCCGCAATTGTACCGAAAATCCAGAGCCGTATAAAATCCCAAATCTCTTGCTGCACTACTTGGAGAAAGATAAAGAAATGTCATTACTACTTACAAAGCAATTGGCCAGCCGATTGCATGCTACGCGTCCCCTATATGTCGCAGCCTAAACTACTCACTGGAAGAAGCTACAGGCCTGCCAAAATACTGCTCTCAGAATCGCATCGGCTGTCTTCTTATGTCCCAGAACACCATCTACATAATGAGGCGCGAATACTCCCCATCAGTGAAAGAAATGAAATGCTAACCAAACATTCTGTTGAAAACCCAGAAAACCTCGGCATCCCAACAGGTATCTGATTGATGAGCCAACACCGCCTAGGGGCTTAAGGAGTCATCCTCCGTAAGCATTATGAGGAAATACGCACCTGAGAACTCAGCCGTATGAATCCAAAAAACAACAAATTAAATTGTGTTTTTGTTGCAGGTCCTCAGTGAACTCCACAAACAGGCGTCGAACCTTTATGCCGGGAATTGCCCGGTGAATCCAGTACTCACGAACAACAGTACCCAAAACTTACGGAAGAGGAACGCACACTCCCCAGGGAAACACGAGTCACTCTAGCTCAACTTCGATCTGGGTACTGTAACAGGTTAAACTCTTACCTTTCCAGAATCAACCACGACATACAAAATGTATGCCCCGCTTGCAATGTGTCCCACATGACACCAACCATCTCTTTAATTGTAATGTGGAACCAACGCCTCTAACACCCCTCTCATTATGGTCCACCCCTGTTGAAACAGCAAGTTTCCTCTGGACTCCCGTTAGAGGATATTTATGACAATAGCTTGAGCATAAATTGAGATCGTCGACGATGCGGTAAAAGCTTCGCATTTTTCTTAAACCGACTTTTATAATGTGGAGTGGCAGACAATTTCTGCATATGGTGGTATAAGAAAAGTATGTGTTTATTGTCCAGAATCACTTCAACAAAATTATGAAAAGCTGCTGAGCTCCATAAATTAAATACATTTTAACTTTCATGCAATAGAGCTTTTTCGTTCTACTGTGACGTCCCGTGTAGTCCGCGCCTTAGCACACTCACTACATTCCAGCAGCTCCGCTGCTCAGCAAGCCACTACTATTCCCCAGCTGCTCGCGCCCTATGGTGCCTCCAGCTCATACGGCCGCTCCCCACTAACAACTAAAATCTGCGTAGTGGAGTGGGCAGCAATGCCGTATATCAGCCCCACCCCTGTCTTCTTCCCATTTCTTTTCCGGTAACAATCGTGTAGGTCAGGGAACAAGACTCTAGTCCCTACCACCTTTTTGCACTGTCTGCAGGCACAGAATATATATGCTGCGACATCCGCCCAATGCAGCTCCTGCCGTGGTCGGTGCCAAGATGTTCGGGTCTTCGCGACGGAAATCCCCCGACGGGCTTCATTGCGCCGTGTTGCCAGGCCCCAACCCAAATACACGGGCACCCCCATGCTTACCCATGGACGACCAGTCAATCGTGAGCGCAGGACTCGCAACCTGCGTCAACTGGCAGCCGATGGTAACATGGGCATCCGACGCCTTCCAATACTCATCTCGCTCGAGCGTACCACCTACTTCATCGTCTCTGAAAATGGCACTTTCATAAACTTTAAAAAAGGAAAGTGGGAAGAATATAAATCCTTACAGACAGCCGCTTTGCTGCCCTCCCTATCCCGACTGATGCTCGCCAAGGGGAGCGTGCTTTCCGCAAGGTCATTGTATTCGCCGCGGCTCGCTTTATTCCCGCCGGAAGAATTCCGAAATTCGGCCTCACTTTCGGCGGAGGCCGCAAATTTAGCGAGAAAACGTTACCTCATAAGACAGCTCGATCCCGGCGACCCCTAAATAAGGGCATAAACCAACACCTCAGATTGTGTGTGGATGAACACAAGCGGGCGAAATGGGAGGAGCATCTAAGAAGCTGTAACCTCTCTGCCGGTGTGGGTAGCTTTGGTCCACCGTAAAGTCCCTATCGAATCCGTCCAAGCACAACGACAAAATGTCATCGCTTTTGGCGATAAAGTGCTGTCGAATGCGAAAAAATGCTAGAGCGCCTTTTGCGACAATATATAATGCATTCTACGGTTGACAAAGCTAGACGGAGGGCCACAAGACACGCGCACAAACATAAATTCAGCGCGTCCCAATTACCATCACCGCCAAAGAGGTTGAGGATGCCATCGGTCAAGCTAAACCATCTAAGCGGTGGGTACTGACGTCATAGCCGTGCCGATGCTAAAGCTTAGGAAATAAGGGTTTAAATATTTAGCACATGTCTTCAACCTGTCTCTTTCCACCTTTATCATTCCGAAAAATGGAAAATGGCAAAGGTGGTCCCGTACTAAAGCCTGGGAAACCAGCTAACATAGGAGAGTCATATCGCCCGATATCTCTCTATCGCCAGTGGCCAAGACGCTTGAAGCCATTTTGCTCCCCTACTTCGAAGCAATTTGCAGCTAGCCTGTCTTCAGCATGGCTTTAGAAAACTCCATAGCACCACCACGTGCTAAATGCCATTAGAACCCAGATAAATTGTGTTTAAATCTGAAGCCCCACCATAGAAGAGTACTCGTTGCGCTAGACTATCAAAAGCGTTTGATACGGTCAACCATGGCACGTTACTGCAAGACCTGTATGGGTCTACCCTTCCCATATCTTAAAAGGTGGACCGCCAAATTATCTGGGAGGGCGGCGGGCATCGGCGCATTCAGAAACGAAACATCAAAGCCGAGAAGAATTAAACAAGGGGTGCCACAGGGTAGTGTCCTATCCCCACTTTTGTTTAATTTCTACATATCAAAACTACCT
This sequence comes from Eurosta solidaginis, assembly GCA_029619165.1. Taxonomy (NCBI): domain Eukaryota; kingdom Metazoa; phylum Arthropoda; class Insecta; order Diptera; family Tephritidae; genus Eurosta; species Eurosta solidaginis. Next base: position 63,098 of record JARSSU010036271.1, on the reverse strand, counting down.
TCGCCACCGGAAGGAGTTACTATCGTTTCTTACGCCGATGACTGCACAATAATGGCCACAGGCCCGGGCCCATAGATCGATGAACTTTGCGACAGAATAAACGGCTACCTCCCTGATCTCCCCAGTTTTTTCGCCTCGCGAAACCTGGCATTATCACGACTAAATCATCCGCGACCTTATTATTAACAACTTGGACGTCCAAATGTCGACCATTTGAACATCCACGTCGATGGCACTACGCTACCGACTGTCCTACACCCCAAAATCTTGGGTGTGACGTTTGTTCAGGATCTTCATTTTGGTGAGCATGCAGCCGCAATGTACCGAAAATCCAGAGCCGTAATAAAATCCTCAAATCTCTTGCTGGCAGTACTTGGAGAAAAGATAAAGCAATTGGCCAGCCGATTGCATGCTACGCGTGTTTAGAATAATAATGAATTAATAATTTGTTTGTTTTAAATTTCTTGGGGGGGGAGTAAATATAGAGTTAACTACTTTACTCTTTACTTTAATTTTGAAAATAATTTTTAATTGAGTTTTCATGCTAACTTAAAATTTTAAATAACTTCAAAAAAAGAAAATTCTAATTAGTTGGAAAAATATTTAAACATTTTTTTGGAAAGGGAGTTAAAAATTTAAATAAAATATTTATTTTATATAAAAAAAAGTAAATTTAAATAATTATATAAAATTGTTAAAATATAAAAATAAAAATTATACTTACATAAAATTAAGTTTAATAAAAAAAAATATTAAAATAGTAAGTAGTTGATTGATGATTGTAAAGATTTTAAACGAATCAATTGCGTTTTTTTGACGTGATGACAATTAAATACATCGTTGTTGCTGTATATGCAATGGCTTTGTTATGCAATGGCTTTGTAATTAGTGAAGAGGACGTTAAAGGTTACGAGTGATTCCAACAAATGGTATACAAAATGACGATGTTTCGTTGAGTATTGAGATACTCGATATATGAATGAATTGCAGGGAGGAATTAGCGGTATATCTTAATGAATTTTGAGTTAATATAGACGACAGCAAATGATGTGCGTTAGTCTAGTTCAAACATTTCGCATATTCTTTCAGTTCTTCAATGCCAATGTTGATTTAAATATCAGATAGGACGTGAAAATATAATGTCAATGGGTCAGCGGTTCTTTAAAATTATTTTCAGCTTCTTAGTTTTGTTATTAATAAACACGATTTTCGTTTAGGTACACAATTTCTTGGTTTCTTTTATTAAAATTAAGCGGCAGTTTAATTTAAACTCATTGAGCTTTGCATTGAATAATTCTTATAGATATTAAATCTGCTTTATTTTATTTTTTAGTATATTAATTTACAAATCACATATTTGTTTGTTAGAGCTTTGTTAGTGGAGAGGGTTTTTGTCATAGCACTGATGTATTGTGACGATGTTTTTACTGACCCATCAGACGTAATATATATGTACATCCAATAAATTATATCTTCTGAAGTTGGTTCAGGTAACTAAAACAAATTTTCTTTGACAGCACGACACTTAGTTGCACTTTTTTTGCTATATTTTATTGGTCAATAGCTTTGCGATACGTAAAGCGTCACATTCAGTAATTGTATTACATATAGACTTATATAAAAATTTAGGGTCCGTTGGTAGAATCGCCAATATATTTGGTGGTTAACCAAATATTAAGATATTTATTTTTTAAAAATATTATGTATTTATTTTGAGTTTAAATATTTTTCCAACTAATTCCAATATATTGGTGGTTAACCAAATATTTAAATATTACCAAATTATATAGTGTTAAACTATATTAAAAATTTATTTCACAGTCAAATTAAATATTTCACATTTTAAAATTCTAAAATAATTGATTTGAAAATTTTCATTTTGAAATAACATTAAAAGTAAAATAACATAAAAATAATTTACAAAATTAAAGTATATCGTACAAAGTAGATAACCCTACAGCGTCCCTATATGGTCGCTAAGCCTAAAAACTACTCACTGGAAGAAGCTACAGGCAAAAATACTGCTCTCAAAAACCGCCACGGGCTGTCTTCTTATGTCCCCAGAACACCATCTACATAATGATGCGAGAAACGCCCCATCAGGGAGAGAAATGAGATACTAACCAAAACAGTTTCTGTTGAATACCCAGACACCTGGGCATCCCAACAGACATCTGATTAATGAGCCAACACTACTGTTTAAGCGACTTAAACTATGAACATTTTTCGTTCGTTTGTTTCAGTAGCCATTGAGTGTGCTTGTAATTCTCAACTGGTTAGTGAAATATTCTAAAGACATAGTTTGAGTTTTTTAATTAAAGTCGAGGTTCTTCGGATGGTGTGCTAATACATCAGAGCCCAGTGCTCGCCTCCATATCACACTTTGAAGGGGTTCTTCAAATAGAAGATGAGGTGGCTCATTAGAGCGAAACCTCAGAGTGCCCAACTCTCGCCCCAAATTAAATAATAGAGGTTTTTCTTGTAGAAAATGGGGTGCCAATACCTCAGAGCCGTCCCGTGCTCGCCTCCATATCACATTTTAAAGGGTTCTTCAAATAGAGGGTGAGGTGGCTCAGTAGAGCGAAGCCTCAGAGCCCCCCAGTGCTCGCCCCCAAATTAAATAAATAAAGGTGTACTGATGCTATGCATCCTCCCATGACTTAAATACACCAATAACAATAAAACTACCCAACTCAATAAATGGAATACATTAAATCAAAAACCCCATAAACTCAATACAGTCCATTAATAATAATAATTTATAAATTTAAAAAAAGGAATGCTTGGTGGGAGTTGAACCCGCAACCCCGGGCGTTTGGTCGGGTACGTCAGCCACTGTGCCACGACTCATACGCTACAAGCACATAAAATTACTCATTTATAACTCTTATTAAACTGCTCGCCCTCAATTGCCCAAAGCTTAGACAACCACCTAGGGGCTTAAGGAGGCATCTCCGAAAACATTATGAGGAAATACGGCACCTGAGAACTCAGCCGTATGAAGCAAAAAACACAAGCAGGCAGTCAGCGAACTCCACAAACAGGCGTCGGACCTTTATGCCAGGAATTGACCGGTGAGTCCAGTACTCAAAGAACAGTACCCAAAACTTGCGGAAAAGGAACGCATACTTTCCAGGGAAACGCGCTTCAATCTAGCTCAGCTTCGTTCTGGATGTTGTAACAGGCTAAACTCCTACCTATCCAGAATCAACCCCGACATACAAAATGTATGCTGTTTATAATGCTATTAAGAAAATATACAAAAGTACCATTAATTATAAAAAGAAGAAGTACATGGAAGACAGAGTGCTCAACTATGGCGGAAACATGAAGCAGATGTGGAAGTGTCTTAAAGACCTTTGTAAAGCGTACAGATAATAAAAAAACATATCACTAAAATTGTAATTAATGTGGAATGCCTAGAGAAGGAACATGATATAGCTAATGCTCTAAACAACTTTTTTAGTGCAGAGTATAGTAGAAATTAATGATAGTATCGAAGAATTGCCCACAACGCACGAAATGTACGCAAATCATTTTACCACAAGTGAATCATTTCATTTCAGAGTCATCGAGTTAGATGATATAATAAATATCACTAAGTCATTTAAAAACAAATACGGTGGAGAGAAGCTCTTATCTGAGGGTGTCTTCAAGGATGCCATGGTGTACATTAGTAACTTTTACAAAGATATTATTAATGAACCCCTAAACAGTGGCATTGTTTCTAATTGCTGGAAAGTGTCATCAATAGTACCCGTTGGAAAAAGTAAAGAGCATAGTGAAACCCGAGGAGCTACGCCCAATAAATAATTTACCCCAGATGAGAAAATTATTGAAGTAGTGTTGAAAAATCAAAAATACAGCACCTGAGAACACAGCCATATGAAGAAAAAACACAAACAGGTCGTCAGTGATATCCACAAAAAAACGTCGGACCTCTATGTTAGGAATTTCCCGGCGAACCCAGTTTTTAAAGAAAAATATCCAGAACTCGAGAAGAGGTACGCACTCTCTCTTGGGAGACGCGCATCACTCTAGCCTGGATAGTGTAACAGGTTAAACTCTTACCTATCCAGAATCAATCTGACATATATAATGTATGTGCGCTTGCGAAGTGTCCCCACATGACACCAACCATCTCCTTAATTGCAATGCCTCTAATACCCCTCTCACTCTGGTCCAACCCTGGTTGAAACTGCTAACTTCCTTGGACTCCCGTTAGATGATACGATGACAATTTGTTAATGTTAATTCTAGTAAACAATGACTGTGTGGCGTATACGCAACATGCTTTTCCCGAGATTTAGCTATCTGTGCATAATCTTATATAATGTCCACAGGACACTTCTTATAAATGACTTAACCTTTTCATAAATGACTTACCATTAATGCTTAAACATTCCCGGGCTCTTATGTATGCGGATGATGTAAAACTTGCCATACATTCTTTCCCTCGGGACTTGGTTAGTCGGACCCTCCTTAAAGTTGATTTGGTCTCATTCAGAGCTGGTGCACAGCGAACCTACTCGTTTTAAGCTGCTCAAAATGCAAACATGACTTTTCACCGAGTAAAAACCATTTTTGACACTATATACTCTAAATTCTACACATCTGGAGCGATTATCTGCCGTTAATGATATAGGGTTACTTTTCCACCCAAACTATATTTTAATACGCATATTTCATCCATTGTAAATAAAGCAACGGGCATGCTTGGCTTTGTTAAACGTTGGGCCAAAGAGTTTAACGATCCTTAGGTTAGGTTGGACTGGCCGTCCATGAGGACCTCACATAGACTGAATGAGTCCGTAGTGTTACCAGGAGGGTGTTTTAGCGACTAAACTGAAAAACCAAGACCTATGTTATAAAATAACTCCGTCCTCTTGGCAAATACTAGAAGCTTCATAGGACTTAAGCCACTTGCTGCTTCTAGCTCTGACAGCTGTATCACTCTTAATAGCTGGAGTCTTAGCCTGGCAAGCGCAGAGCACTAGAACCAAACATGGTCGATCGTTTCCTCCTCCAACGTTTCCCCTGACCAAGCCTAATTTAAAAGCATGTGACACCAGAAGGCCATGTCTAGTCAGAATACCCGTCATGAGTCTAGAGTCCTCTCTTTTTAATGATAGTGGCAACGTTGTAAGGATCTGTTTATTTTCGGATTAGCATAGTATACCGCAGACCCTATGCTTTCCTGTACTTTGGAACCATCTGTGTACACATATATCGCCTCGTCCTCCATTTGAGCACCCTTGAGCCAACTATCCATATTGTGGCTTAAAGAGCCCCCTCGAAGGGCAGATAGGGAATCGGGTAGCCTGTTCGTCCTGCAATTGATGACGCTATACTACTATGGCCGTATGGGTCTGGGCTCAAGCTGCCCCGAGGCACTGAGCATCGGTGTTTTTTCCTGAAAATTGTTTTATGAGATTTCTGCTCAATTATGCAAGTACAAATTTTTCTATTTTTTCTTATCAAAGAACTGAATGATTTTTCATTATGAATCTCTGCTTTTATACAGAAATTTCATTTTAAAGAATATTTCTAAACAAATGTAAATGCGTTTTTTATAGCTTCAGTTCAGCGATATAAAAAACAGGATTATTGACGTTTTAAACTGGTGCATAGTAGACCCCGCGTGCATTGCTGTCCTCTTTATTGCACAATTGCGTGTGCTGTAGTGTTAAGGAAATAAAGCCCCCGGGTAGGTTGAACTGGCCGGTCCATGAGGACCTCACATATACTGATAGAGTCCGTAGTGTTCCCAACAACATTTTGCGTTACCATTCATAATTCAAAGATTCAGAATCGGGAAGACGGTATCTTCGTAGCCACACAGGCGTCTCTGAAAATTGCGCGATGGATGCACAATGAAGTTCAAACTTCTACTTTAACCCAATTTCAATTGTTTCTCAACGTTAAGTGGTTGACTTCTTTTGAAACGACTAATATTAGCTGTATTTCGTTGCTAACTAGTACAATTACCGAATTGCATGGAAAGCAACAATAAAAAGTAATTGAGTTGAGTTGGCTAAGCGCTCTCAGTTGAAACCGCTTAAGGGCCCAAATACACGACACGAACATTCCCGTTATGTCATGTTTCTGCGACCTTTTCTGTCGTGTATGGTGGTGTTTGCCAGTTCGCGCAAATGTTCGCCAAAAATCAAAATATGGTAATAGTCTAGTTGAGGGGTCGACTGCTAATACGCTACCAAAAATATCGAGAGAGGTGTCAAACGACGCGTCTTGACATCAGTATTAATAATCCGAAGGCGAAAATAAAAATTTAACGCGTTCAAAAGATATTAAGGAAAACCGAAAAAAGACCCGCGGGTACCTCCGAAACCGGGGGTCGGATCCATAGAATTTTTGCGCAGAACACCTTTCTGCGTTGGCGGCCTTCAGCCGCGCTTATAAAAATTACCCTGGGCTACGCCATGCCAAGTCCGGGTTTGTGGTATAATCGTGGCTCCCGCACGGTGATGCACAATTTTTTGTGGGTACAAAACACAACAACAACCACATGGAAATCGCCAACTCAACTGCAAATATCTCTGACAGAGATAAAATTTTTCTTTTCCGCCTTCGGATTATGTTCTCGAGATTAATACGCGTCTTTTGACACCTCACTCGATATTTTTGGTAGCGTATTAGCAGTCGACCCCTCAACTAGACTTTTACCCAAAATATTTTAATTTTTGGCGAACATTTACGCGAACTGTTCGTGCGTGTATGGCGAAATAGCTCATAATCGTAGTAATTTCTGAACGGAACAAACGTGCCCGGAAAAGTAAAATGGACAATAAAAATTTCTGAGTGAATTTATTGAAATGTATAAATTTTTTTTACACTTAATTGCCACAGCGAGCAATATTGCTGCAGCAAAATTGTTGTCCGTATTCATCGCTGTCTGCATAGATTAGATGATACGAATCTTTTGTTTACGCTCATATTTTCGCTCTCACGAGGGATTTATCTTCTAGTTGTTGCTGGCAACAATCACAGATAAATCCCTCGCGCCAGCTGAAGCGGGTGCCAGAACAAAAAATGTGCCAGCCAAAACAAAAAACGTGCCAAAAATTTTGGTAAACTTTGGTTTGACCTACGACTGTAGAATAGCGTTCAAAAATTATGGGAAAAAGGATAAAAAACTTGTTTTAGTGTAAATATTATTAGTTCGAAGGCGGAGGGTAAATATTATTTCTCATTCAAAAGTTATCACTAAAAACAGGGTTTGTAAATATGAACTCCCGATGCAACCATTCCATTTTGATCACAGAACCTGGAACGCCAGACATGTAGGATAAGCGCTTTCGATTAAATAATGTAACTGTTATATCATAGGTCCGATTTACTGAAATTTCAATAGAATATATGGTTTTCACTGCGAGTTAAATGCGTTACAATATTTGACTAATTAATTTAATCGAAATGTTAGTTTTACTTAGATTGTTTATATTTAACTCTAACTAGTCGTATTATTGTAAAATAACTTTAAGGAAATAAATATTTTACGACTATCATTTATTAAATGATTGAAACTATAATCGCCGAAATGTATGTCAAAAATCCCCATTTTCAGATCTATTCATTTTTGATTGGAGTGGCATCATTGATAAATGTTATAAAAAATGTGCATTTTGACAGCGCTCTCTCGAAACAAAGAGTTGCAAATCCATTCATCTATGGCTGTCTGAAAGAGAACTAATGTTCGGCCAAAAGTTCGTATAGTGTATGGCCAAAGCTGCGAACAAGATTGCGGAATGTTCGCGGAAATGTTCGTGTCGTGTATTTGGCGCTTTAGGTAATTGTCGACCTGATTGATAGTGTTGTATAGTGTTGCATATTCAAAAATAGGGCACTATTGTGAACGAGCGAATGAAACGAACATACGAATGTGCAGATAAACAAAAATAACAAAATAACAGCGTGGCGGCAGGGTGACATACATAAAAACAAACACACGCATTTCATGTATTTTGTTTTTGTAATTCTCTGGTTGTGTGTCAAAAACATACTGCGCTAGAAGTAGAAATGTCATAGCGGCGAAAAAAGTAACAATTAGCTGATAAACCTCCACCATCTGTATAGTTTTGGCATAATGAAACTGTTTAGCATGTTGAAGCGTTTTCTTCAAGCTCGCTTGAAAAAAAATACACCTATTATAAACTTGTATCTTAGGTAAATTGCTAAAACAACAAAAAATGCTTGGAAAAGTGTATTAAGATTTCTGACCCAGTGATGTAAGACTATTTTGAAACTTCTTTTGTCCTAGTTTTATAAGAATCACATATTATTTTTACACATCTACAGACAAGTGTATGTATGTATATATGTACGTGCTTACTAGAATATATATGCCACTTATATACGTGCATACATACGCAGGAATGAATGTTTGTTCTAATCCTGCTTCAACGCTTATGTTTCCATATTTATATATGTTTGTATCTACGAAACATTTAAGAACTGTCAACAGATACACAACTGATCTACTTACGTACTGCTGCTCATTTTGTTTGCATTAAGTAATGTACTTACAATTTGATTCGCAGTTGCCTTCGTAACCGGTTTTCAGGAGCATATAAAGTATTTCGCTCATTTACTTCAATAGCGTCATAACTCAATAAACACGATTTTTGAGTTAATAACATATTAACGTACCCAATATCATGTTCTATGTTGTATAAAAAAAATCTTTGTGATCAGCTAAAATTTACCACGTGCTATAAAATGAAATATGCCTTTAAATGCACAACATATAGCAGTTAAAATCTTTGAATGGCTCTCCTGGAAAATTGTGTTTTTGAGTTATGACATAATTGAAGTAAATGAGCGATTTGTAACAAGTGTTGATAAGTTTTCCTTCCATTTTTTCCTCTGCAGCTTGCTATTCTTCAGTTTACAGGACTCATATAAATAAACTTGTGCTTGGTTTTATGAGGGTTAGTTAGTTTACGTCACTTAACCAGCTTCCAATATTATGTTGAAGAGCTGCAGACAAATGTAATGAAAGCAATAACTACAAACTTTTTACGTTCAATGCTAAATTGTTTTTTATCTTTTGTTAGGTGAAGGCGTCTCAATTATTTCGCTTTATTCTTTTAAGTTGAAATACTGTTTTTATGGCTAACGTAGCTGTTGCAAGGTGGCTTTAGGTATTCAAGTTTAAGTTGAAATTTTTTCTTTTTCGGATTTTGTTGGTTGCAACATCTTGTAGATTATTTAGTAAGATACATATGTATATCGTTAGCTTAATGTGAAATGTGCTAAGACACTTTTTTTGAAAAATTTTATTTAATGCAGTTTTAAAACTGAATTCAAAATACATCGTCACACAAAAAAAATATTTCATTTTTCATTTTACGTGCCTTGGCAATGATGTGTAAATGTGCTAAGTCGTCAGCTGTTAAAAAGAATGTGCTAAGTCAACCTGCACTGAAAGAAAAGACTGGTAAAATCAACCGAAATGCGGGTTCAATTCAACCGAACAAGATGTTGAATCAACTGCGCACAAATCATCGTGTAATTGACCGTTTTAGTAGTCAAATGAACAAAAAAAAGTTGTGCGACAGCTTTGTACGAAAGTACCTATGTTGCCATATACATAAATAAATCATAAATGTAAGGCGCGATAACCTCCGAAGAGATCTAAGGCGAGCTTCTCTCCAATTTGCGTCGTGCTCCTCTTGGTTTTCCCTACAAATTGGCCGGACGGACCTATGTACATTTTTTATGCCGACTCCGAACGGCATCTGCAAGCAGATGAGTTTTCACTGAGAGCTTTTCATGGCAGAATACTCGAGAGCTTGCCAAACACTGCCTGCGAGGCGACCGCCCGCTGTAGAAAAATTTTTCTTCCTAATTGAACAAACTTTATTTCAAAATTTTGATGTTGCTTTGCCGGGGATGCGAACCCAGCGCATACGGTGTGGCAGGCGGAGCACGCTACCATCACACCACTTCTGGCACTTATTAACCGAACGTCATTGGCTTTACATCAAATATACTGGCACACATTACACATATACACTTTATTATGTGTTTCATTAAACCACTTTCACCAATTTTTATATTTATAATTTATATTTTTGAACGTCGCTTTGAAAATAGAAATGAAAATAGTAGTCACAAAACTGATTCTCATTCTTTCAGTTGCAAGCTCAGCTCATTCTCAATTTCTTCTCTCGCATGTAGTTGATGTTTCGAACAATGCTTTAGTATAATGTTTGACATAAATTTAAATAGAGAACTTGTAAATTATAGAAAGTAAAGAATCAAATCGCTAGAAGGTAATCACCACTGGAGTAACTGTATGTATTCGGCAAGTTTAATTTTCGTAACACTTAAGCTGAACGATCTCAAACAACTCAAACTTTTATGTGTGTCGGACAATCAGCATAAACAGGATGTTTTTTTATTATTAAATTCGTTCGCGTGCGTGAAAATTCAGTAAAAACTTGACAAATGTTACTAACTTGGAAAAATCCTGTTCGTATCAATAAAACTTTTGCAACAAGAGCGCGCATTTTGCATTTCACATTGAGGAGGAGAAGTTGCAATTGTACCGATAATAGGTGTCCCGGTATCTCGAATAATATTTTTGCACACAGTAAATTCAAAAATGTTTTTCGTTTTTGTATTGATACTGTAAACTAGTTTTTTTGTCGTTTTACACCATTTTCGACCGCAATTCTAAATATTCTCGCGGCGATTTTGTTCTCGCGGATTTTTTATTTATTCCCGCGGAAAAACATTCCCACTTCTTTTCGCTCCTAGGGAGAAGAATAAGTGGGGAATAGGAATTTCGAATTGGCGGAGTCACAGTCTTGTTTTGTGCACAATTGAAATTCGTCTGCGCATTTCTTCTTTTGTGTAAAGAAATTGAAAGTTCAATTATTGTTAGCCAATTGGTCTTTGAAATATAGAAATCAGGTATAAACAATGCACATTATTGCATTTCAGGTGGTAGTCACTGACAATGAGTACTGAATTCGTGCAAAAGCAGCAACATCACAGAGAGCATAAGAAGAAGGCCGGCGGGACTAAGAACAAATGAGATATAACAAAAGAAAAACACAAATTCGCCGGAGTTGCTGCATCCATTGCGCGCAAGCACTTTATCTGGCGGCCAGTACGAGTTAGAGTGTCGCCTTTCGCCATATGCCACATCTAGTTAAGCCTTCTTAAAAAATCACGCGCAATTTCTGATGGCTGCATCAAATGATGCGAAGAGCTCTTCGTTGCGTATGATATGACCTTTTTGCGACTTAAATCAATATTGTGGTTGTGTTGTTGTTGTGTGTTGTATTACACAGTGAGAATACTGTGGTAGAATGTAAATACATATTTGTACAAATACGTGTTCTTTCTTCTTAAAATAACCATTTGCCTGTTTAACTATTTTGATGCATTCCCTTTATATTAACTAGTGAAAAACTCCTATGAAATATGGCCTCTCCCGTCACATATCATAATACCTACTTTTCTCTGCCATAACCGTTTCCGCTTTTTCTGAACATTGTTCAGATAAGAAGAGAGGGAGCAGTGAACAAAACTCACAGGAATTTTATTAGAATACGCGGAAGGAGAAGGGAAAAACACTCAGCACGGAATTTCGTTAGATTGGCTGTAGGTGTTTTTTCGATTTGGTGGTTATTCTTATTATTTGGTATAACACACAGTGCGCACCATCATGAATGAAGTACAAAGTAGAGAGCGCATGGGCGTACAAGTCATCTTTGAACATTTGCTCAGCAGAGACAGAGCGCGAATGACCAGTGAGATCAGTTGTGTTAACAGAAATATCAGTTAGATTGACCGGATCTGTAATTTTTTACAGAATTTTGTTAACTTAAGAGTCGACAATTTCATCTTCTGTTTGACTTGACGAAACTACGTTTGTTTCGTTTGACACAAGAGCACGTCGAATTACCGCTATTCGATCACTTTCACTCGAATTTCCGTTAAGTAAGAACAACAGAACCGATGCTTGATTTATACTAGCACCACTATTTCTTTCAGTGTGTCAATAATATCATCTGATTACTAGTCATTTCTTTGAGGCGCGCATTTTGTCTTTCTTTATTTCATCTAATTCCTTCAGCTAAACAGTACATGCTTGTTGTTGCTATATTAACGATGAGACAGACACACCCCGAGGCTTTGGTCGATGTTGATGGTCTATTGCCGATATAGCTCCGGTACGTTCACCGAGCCAGCACTATTTCAAACGTGTACTAGCCCGACCTTCTCGTGACGATTTATATGACGCGCATTAACCTTCTAGGCCATATCGCCCGCTCCCCGCTATGATCAATATAAGTTCGGGTCGCACAGAGCTTCGACTGTCAATGAAAGAGATTCGCCACGGTTACGGTGAGTTGACAATTGGGTTGGAGAAGCTATATATTAGCGCCTGGCAACGCCCTATGAGAGGGTTCTGAAGACAACCCCCCGAATTGATTCACCCAATGGAGACAGTGTGCCCTTTGGTGTTTGATAAATACTTTGCACTGACCATAATCTACTTCAATTCTTACATGTAGATAACTATGTATGTATGTACAACTGCTTTGTTACAGGTCCGATAAGGTGGCAGACTACACTATAGCACACAACATATTATCCATATTAAATAATTATACCTCATTTATTGGCAATTTACATACCGCAAAAAAAATTTAAAGTCTGCGTCCGGATTTCCGAGAAACGGGAGTGTCTGCTAGCTTAACGACTCAAGCAGCAGACACTTCGTGAAAACACGACCTACGACTTCCGAACGACTTGGATACTGATATTACATTTATTGGCATTTAGTACCGCAAAAAAAATTTAAAGCTGGGTCCGGTTCCGAGAAACGGGAGTGTCTGCTAGCTTAAGACTCAAGCCAGCAGACACTTCGTGAAAACACGACCTACACTTCCGAACGACTTGATAATGATATTACATTTATTGGCAATTTAGTACCGCAAAAAAAATTTAAAGCTGCGTCCGGTTCCGAGAAACGGGAGTGTCTGCTAGCTTAAGACTCAAGCAGCAGACACTTCGTGAAAACACGACCTACGACTTCCGAACGACTTGGATAATTGATATACATTTATTGGCAATTTAATACCGATTTAAAGCTGCGTTCCGGTTCCGAGAAACGGGAGTGTCTGCTAGCTTAAGACTCAAGCCAGCAACACATCGTGAAAACACGACCTACGACTTCCGAACGACTTGGATACTGATATTACATTTATTGGCAATTTATACCGCAAAAAAATTTAAAGCTGCGTCCGGTCCGAGAAACGGGAGTGTCTGCTAGCTTAAGACTCAAGCCAGCAGACACTTCGTGAAAACACGACCTACGACTTCCGAACGACTTGTGATAATTGATAGTACATTTATTGGCACTTTAGATACCGCAAAAAAAATTTAAAGCTGCGTCCGGTTCCGAGAAACGGGAGTGTCTGCTAGCTTAAGACTCAAGCCAGCAGACACTTCGTGAAAACACGACCTACGACTTCCGAACGACTTGGATAATTGATATTACATTTATTGGCAATTTAGTACCGCAACAAAAAATTTAAAGCTGCGTCCGGTTCCGAGAAACGGGAGTGTCTGCTAGCTTAAGACTCAAGCCAGCAGACACTTCGTGAAAACACGACCTACGACTTCCGAACGACTTGGATAATTGATATTACATTTATTGGCAATTTAGTACCGCAAAAAAATTTAAGCTGCGTCCGGTTCCGAGAAACGGGAGTGTCTGCTAGCTTAAGACTCAAGCCAGCAGACACTTCGTGAAAACACGACCTACGACTTCCGAACGACTTGATATTGATATTACATTTATTGGCAATTTAGTACCGCAAAAAAAATTTAAACTGCGTCCGGTTCCGAGAAACGGGAGTGTCTGCTGGCTTGAGTCTTAACTAGCAGACACTCCCGTTTCTCGAACCGGACGCAGCTTTAAATTTTTTTTGCGGTACTAAATTGCCAATAAATGTAATATCATTTATCCAAGTCGTTCGGAAGTCGTAGGTCGTGTTTTCACGAAGTGTCTGCTGGCTTGAGTCTTAAGCTAGCGACACTCCCGTTTCTCGGAACCGGACGCAGCTTTAAATTTTTTGTTTGCGGTACTAAATTGCCAATAAATGTAATATCAATTATCCAAGTCGTTCGGAACTCGTAGGTCGTGTTTTCACGAAGTGTCTGCTGGCTTGAGTCTTAAGCTAGCAGACACTCCCGTTTCTCGGACCGGACGCAGCTTTAAATTTTTTTTGCGGTACTAAATTGCCAATAAATGTAATATCAGTTATCCAAGTCGTTCGGAAGTCGTAGGTCGTGTTTTCACGAAGTGTCTGCTGGCTTGAGTCTTAAGCTAGCAGACACTCCCGTTTCTCGGAAACCGACGCAGCTTTAAATTTTTTGTTTGCGGTACTAAATTGCCAATAAATGTAATATCAATTATCCAAGTCGTTCGGAAGCTCGTAGGTCGTGTTTTCACGAAGTGTCTGCTGGCTTGAGTCTTAAGCTAGCAGACACTCCCGTTTCTCGGAACCGGACGCAGCTTTAAATTTTTTTTTGGCGGTACTAAATTGCCAATAAATGTAATATCAAGTATCCAAGTCGTTCGGAAGTCGTAGGTCGTGTTTTCACGAAGTGTCTGCTGGCTTGAGTCTTAAGCTAGCAGACACTCCCGTTTCTCGGAACCGGACGCAGCTTTAAATTTTTTTTGCGGTACTAAATTGCCAATAAATGTAATATCAGTTATCCAAGTCGTTCGGAAGTCGTAGGTCGTGTTTTCACGAAGTGTCTGCTGGCTTGAGTCTTAAGCTAGCAGACACTCCCGTTTCTCGGAACCGGACGCAGCTTTAAATTTTTTTTGCGGTACTAAATTGCCAATAAATGTAATATCAGTTATCCAAGTCGTTCGGAAGTCGTAGGTCGTGTTTTCACGAAGTGTCTGCTGGCTTGAGTCTTAACCTAGCAGACACTCCCGTTTCTCGGAACCGGACGCAGCTTTAAATTTTTTTTTGCGGTACTAAATTGCCAATAAATGTAATATCAGTTATCCAAGTCGTTCGGAAGTCGTAGGTCGTGTTTTCACGAAGTGTCTGCTGGCTTGAGTCTTAAGCTAGCAGACACTCCCGTTTCTCGGAACCGGACGCAGCTTTAAATTTTTTTTTGCGGTACTAAATTGCCAATAAATGTAATATCAATTATCCAAGTCGTTCGGAAGTCGTAGGTCGTGTTTTCACGAAGTGTCTGCTGGCTTGAGTCTTAAGCTAGCAGACACTCCCCGTTTCTCGGAACCGGACGCAGCTTTAAATTTTTTTTGCGGTATTAAATTGCCAATAAATGAGGTATAAATTATTTAATATATAATATTGTTGTTTGCTATAGTGTGTCTGCCACCTTAATAGGACCTGTAACAAAGCATGTACATACATACATAGTTATCTACATGTAAGAATTGAAGTAGATTATGGTCAGTGCAAAGTATTTATCAAACACCAAAGGCATGTCTCAATTGGGTGAATCCAATTTCGGGGGGTTGTCTTCATAACCCTCTCAAGGGGTTGCCAGCGCAATATATAGCTTCTCCAACCCAATTGTCAACCTCACCTAACCGTGGCGAATCCTTTTCATTGACAGTCGAAGCTCTGGCGACCCCGACTTCTATTGGATCTAGGGGGTGGGGAGGGCGATATGGCCTAGAAGGTTTAATGCGGTCATATAAATCGTTCACGAGAAGGTCGGGCTAGTACCTTAATAGTGCTTTGTTACGGGAACGTACCGGAGCTATATCCGGCAAAGGACCATCAACATCGACCCAAAGCCTTCGGGGTGTGTCTTTATCGTTAATACAACAACAAAGCATGTACTTTTAGCCTGAATGAATTAGATAAATAAGAAAATGCGCGCCCCAAAGAAATGACTAGTAATTCAGATTGATATTATTGACACACTGAAAGAAATGGTGCTAGTAAAATCAACAAATCGGTTCTGTTGTTCTTAACTTAAACGGAAATTCGGTGAAATTGATCGAATTACGGTTAATTCGACCGTGCTCTTTGTCAAAACGAACAATTAGTTTAGTCAAGTCAACAGAAGGGAAATTGTCGCTCTTAAGTTAACAAAATTCTGTAAAATTTACAGATTCCCGATCAATCTAACTGATATTTCTGTTAACACAACTGATCTCACTGGTCATTCCAACAGCGATAACTTGTAAGCTCTACTTTGTACTTATAATGATGGTGCCACTTGTTTATACCAAAATAAGAAAACCACCAAATCGAAAAAACACCACAGCCCAATTCTAAACGAAAATTCCGTGCGAGTTTTTTCCCTTCTCCCATTCCTCGTATTCTAAATAAAAATTCCTTGTGAGTTTTTTCACTGCTCCCTCTCTTATTCTGAACAATGTTCGAAAAAGCGGAAACCGGTTATGGAGAAAAGTAGGTATTATGAATGTGAGGGAGAGGCCATTTCATAGGAGTTTTTTCACTAGTTAAATTAAAGGGAATGCATCAAAATAGTTAAAGCAAATTGGTTATTTTAAGAAAGAACACTTATTTGTACAAATATGTATTTACATTCTACCACAATATTCTCACTGTTAATACAACAACAACAACAACAACCACAATATTTATTTTAAGTCGAAAAGTATATCATAAGCAACGGAAGAGCTCTTCGCATATTTGATGCAGCCATCAGAAATTGCGCAGGATTTTTTAAGAAGGCTTAAATAGATTTTGGCATATGGCGAAAGGCGAACTCAACTCGACTTGGCCGCCAGAAATTGCTTTGCGGAATGAATGCAGGCAACTCCGGCGGATTTGTGTTATCCCGCCGGTCTTCTTCTTATGCTCCTCTGTTGATGTTGCTGCGGCACGAATTCATTACTCATTTCAGTGAATACCACATGAAATGCAATAATGTGCATTGTTTATACCTTATTTCTTAATTTCAAACCAATTGCAACAATAATAAAACTTTTCAATTTTTTAAACAAATAAGAATGCGCAACGAAATTTCAATTGACAAAACAGCTGACTTCGAAAATTCGAAATTCCTATTCCCCACTTATTCTTCTCCCTAGGAGAAAAGAATTGGAGGAATTTTTCGCGGGAATAAAAAAATCCGCGAGAATATTTAGAATTGGTCTGAAAATGGGAAAACGACAAAAAACTAGTTTTACAGTTATCAATACAAAACGAAAAACCATTTTTTGAATTTACTGTGCAAAAAATTATGAGATACCGGGACACCTATTTATCGGGTACAATTTTGCAACTTCTCCTCAAGTGAAATGCAAATTGCGCCCTCTTGTTGCAAAGTTTTATTTGAACGAACAGGATTTTTCCAAAGTTAGTAACATTTTGTTCAAGTTTTTACGAATTTTCACTCACGCGAACGAATTTAATAATAAAAAAACATCCTTTTTTAATGCTGATGTTTCCGACAACATAAAAGTTTGAGTTGTTTTGGAATCGTTTCAGCTTAAGTGTTACGAAAATTAAACTTGCCGAATTACATATAAAGTTACTCCAGTGGTGAATTACCTTCTAGCGATTTGATTCTTTACTTTTCTATAATTTACAAGTTCTCTATTTAAAATGTTATGTCAAACATTTATACTAAAAGCATTGTTCGAAACAATCAACTACATGCGAGAGAAGAAATTGAGAATGAGCTGAGCTGCAACTGAAGAATTGAGAATCAGTTTTGTGACTACTATTTTCATTTCTATTTTCAAAGCGACGTTCAAAATATAAATTATAAAATATAAAATTTGGTGAAAGTGGGTTTAATGAAACAAAATAATAAAGTGTATGTGTAATGTGTGCCAGTATATTTGATGTAAGCCCAATTGACGTTCGGTTAATAAGTGCCAGCGTGGTGTGATGGTAGCGTGCTCCGCCTGCCACACCGTATGCGCTGGGTTCGCATCCCCGGCAAGCAACATCAAAATTTTAGAAATAAAGTTTTTCAATTAGAAGAAAATTTTTCTAAGCGGGGTCGCCCCTCGGCAGTGTTTGGCAAGCGCTCCGAGTGTATTTCTGCCATGAAAAGCTCTCAGTGAAAACTCATCTGCCTTGCAGATGCCGTTCGGAGTCGCATAAAAAATGTACATAGGTCCCGTCCGGCCAATTTGTAGGAAAACCAAGAGGAGCACGACGCAAATTGGAAGAGAAGCTCGGCCTTAGATCTCTTCGGAGGTTATCGCGCCTTACATTTATTTATTTATTTATGTATATGGCAACATAGGTACTTTCGTACAAAGCTGTCGCACCAACTTTTTTTTGTTCATTTGACTACTAAAACGGTCAATTACACGATTGATTTGTGCGCAGTTGATTCAACATCTTGTTCGGTTGAATTGACCCGCATTTCGGTTGATTTTACCAGTCTTTTTCTTTCAGTGCAGGTTTGACTTAGCACATTCTTTTTAACAGCTGACGACTTAGCACATTTACACATCATTGCCCAAGGCACGTAAAAATGAAAAATGAAAATATTTTTTTTTGTGATCGATGTATTTTGAATTCAGTTTTAAAACTGCATTAAAATAAAATTTTCAAAAAAAGTGTCTTAGCACATTTTCACATTAAGCTAACGATATACATATGTATCTTACTAAATAATCTACAAAGATGTTGCAACCAACAAAATCCGAAAAAGAAAAAAATTTCAACTTAAACTTGAATACCTAAAGCCCACCTTGCAACAGCTACGTTAGCCATAAAAACAGTATTTCAACTTAAAAGAATAAAGCGAAATAATTGAGACGCCTTCACCTAAACAAAAGATGAAAAAACAATTTAGCATTGAACGTAAAAAGTTTGTAGTTATTGCTTTCATTACATTTGTCTGCAGCTCTTCAACATAATATTGGAAGCTGGTTAAGTGACGTAAACTAACTAACCCTCATAAAACCAAGCAACAAGTTTATTTATATGAGTCCTGTAAACTGAAGAATAGCAAAGCTGCAGAGGAAAAAATGGAAGGAAAACTTATCAAACACTTGTTAACAAATCGCTCATTTACTTCAATTATGTCATAACTCAAAAAACACAATTTTCCAGGAGAGCCATTCAAAGATTTTAACTGCTATATGTTGTGCATTTAAAGGCATATTTTCATTTTTATAGCACGTGGTAAATTTTAGCTGATCACAAAGATTTTTTTATACAACATAGAACATGATATTGGGTACGTTAATATGTTATTAACTCAAAAATCGTGTTTATTGAGTTATGACGCTATTGAAGTAAATGAGCGAAATACTTTATATGCTCCTGAAAACCGGTTACGAAGGCAACTGCGAATCAAATTGTAAGTACATTACTTAATGCAAACAAAATGAGCAGCAGTACGTAAGTAAGATCAAGTTGTGTATCTGTTGACAGTTCTTAAATGTTTCGTAGATACAAACATATATAAATATGGAAACATAAGCGTTGAAGCAGGATTAGAACAAACATTCATTCCTGCGTATGTATGCACGTATATAAGTGGCATATATATTCTAGTAAGCACGTACATATATACATACATACACTTGTCTGTAGATGTGTAAAAATAATATGTGAATTCTTATAAAACTAGGACAAAAGAAAGTTTCAAAATAGTCTTACATCACTGGGTCAGAAATCTTAATACACTTTTCCAAGCATTTTTTGTTGTTTTAGCAATTTACCTAAGATACAAGTTATAATAGGTGTATTTTTTTTCAAGCGAGCTTGAAGAAAACGCTTCAACATGCTAAACAGTTTCATTATGCCAAAACTATACAGATGGTGGAGGTTTATCAGCTAATTGTTACTTTTTTTCGCCGCTATGACATTTCTACTTCTAGCGCAGTATGTTTTTGACACACAACCAGAGAATTACAAAAACAAAATACATGAAATGCGTGTGTTTGTTTTTATGTATGTCACCCTGCCGCCACGCTGTTATTTTGTTATTTTTGTTTATCTGCACATTCGTATGTTCGTTTCATTCGCTCGTTCACAATAGTGCCCTATTTTTGAATATGCAACACTATACAACACTATCAATCAGGTCGACAATTACCTAAAGCGCCAAATACACGACACGAACATTTCCGCGAACATTCCGCAATCTTGTTCGCAGCTTTGGCCATACACTATACGAACTTTTGGCCGAACATTAGTTCTCTTTCAGACAGCCATAGATGAATGGATTTGCAACTCTTTGTTTCGAGAGAGCGCTGTCAAAATGCACATTTTTTATAACATTTATCAATGATGCCACTCCAATCAAAAATGAATAGATCTGAAAATGGGGATTTTTGACATACATTTCGGCGATTATAGTTTCAATCATTTAATAAAATGATAGTCGTAAAATATTTATTTCCTTAAAGTTATTTTACAATAATACGACTAGTTAGAGTTAAATATAAACAAATCTAAGTAAAACTAACATTTCGATTAAATTAATTAGTCAAATATTGTAACGCATTTAACTCGCAGTGAAAACCATATATTCTATTGAAATTTCAGTAAATCGGACCTATGATATAACAGTTAACATTATTTAATCGAAAGCGCTTATCCTACATGTCTGGCGTTCCAGGTTCTGTGATCAAAATGGAATGGTTGCATCGGGAGTTCATATTTACAAACCCTGTTTTTAGTGATAACTTTTGAATGAGAAATAATATTTACCCTCCGCCTTCGAACTAATAATATTTACACTAAAACAAGTTTTTTATCCTTTTTCCCATAATTTTTGAACGCTATTCTACAGTCGTAGGTCAAACCAAAGTTTACCAAAATTTTTGGCACGTTTTTTGTTTGGCTGGCACATTTTTTGTTCTGGCACCCGCTTCAGCTGGCGCGAGGGATTTATCTGTGATTGTTGCCAGCAACAACTAGAAGATAAATCCCTCGTGAGAGCGAAAATATGAGCGTAAACAAAAGATTCGTATCAATCTAATCTATGCAGACAGCGATGAATACGGACAACAATTTTGCTGCAGCAATATTGCTCGCTGTGGCAATTAAGTGTAAAAAAAATTTATACATTTCAATAAATTCACTCAGAAATTTTATTGTCCATTTTACTTTTCCGGGCACGTTTGTTCCGTTCAGAAATTACTACGATTATGAGCTATTTCGCCATACACGCACGAACAGTTCGCGTAAATGTTCGCCAAAAATTAAAATATTTTGGGTAAAAGTCTAGTTGAGGGGTCGACTGCTAATACGCTACCAAAAATATCGAGTGAGGTGTCAAAAGACGCGTATTAATCTCGAGAACAATAATCCGAAGGCGGAAAAGAAAAATTTTATCTCTGTCAGGAGATATTTGCAGTTGAAGTGGCGATTTCCATGTGGTTGTTGTTGTGTTTGTACCCACAAAAAAATTGTGCATCACCGTGCGGGAGCCACGATTATACCACAAACCCGGACTTGGCATGGCGTAGCCCAGGGTAATTTTTTATAAGCGCGGCTGAAGGCCGCCAACGCAGAAAGGTGTTCTGCGCAAAAATTCTATGGATCCGACCCCCGGTTTCGGAGGTACCCGCGGGTCTTTTTTCGGTTTTTCCTTAATATCTTTTGAACGCGTTAAAATTTTTATTTCCGCCTTCGGATTATTAATACTGATGTCAAGACGCGTCGTTTGACACCTCTCTCGATATTTTTGGTAGCGTATTAGCAGTCGACCCCTCAACTAGACTATTACCATATTTTGATTTTTGGCGAACATTTGCGCGAACTGGCAAACACCACCATACACGACAGAAAAGGTCGCAGAAACATGACATAACGGGAATGTTCGTGTCGTGTATTTGGCCCTTAAGCGGTTTCAACTGAGAGCGCTTAGCCAACTCAACTCAATTACTTTTTATGTTGCTTTCCATGCAATTCGGTAATTGTACTAGTTAGCAACGAAATACAGCTAATATTAGTCGTTTCAAAAGAAGTCAACCACTTAAACGTTGAGAAACAATTGAAATTGGGTTAAAGTAGAAGTTTGAACTTCATTGTGCATCCATCGCGCAATTTTCAGAGACGCCTGTGTGGCTACGAAGATACCGTCTTCCCGATTCTGAATCTTTGAATTATGAATGGTAACGCAAAATGTTGTTGGGAACACTACGGACTCTATCAGTATATGTGAGGTCCTCATGGACCGGCCAGTTCAACCTACCCGGGGGCTTATTTCCTTAACACTACAGCACACGCAATTGTGCAATAAAGAGGACAGCAATGCACGCGGGGTCTACTATGCACCAGTTTAAAACGTCAATAATCCTGTTTTTTATATCGCTGAACTGAAGCTAATAAAAAACGCATTTACATTTGTTTAGAAATATTCTTTAAAATGAAATTTCTGTATAAAAGCAGAGATTCATAATGAAAAATCATTCAGTTCTTTGATAAGAAAAAATAGAAAAATTTGTACTTGCATAATTGAGCAGAAATCTCATAAAACAATTTTCAGGAAAAAACACCGATGCTCAGTGCCTCGGGGCAGCTTGAGCCCAGACCATACGGCCATAGTAGTATAGCGTCATCAATTGCAGGACGAACAGGCTACCCGATTCCCTATCTGCCCTTCGAGGGGGCTCTTTAAGCCACAATATGGATAGTTGGCTCAAGGGTGCTCAAATGGAGGACGAGGCGATATATGTGTACACAGATGGTTCCAAAGTACAGGAAAGCATAGGGTCTGCGGTATACTATGCTAATCCGAAAATAAACAGATCCTTACAACGTTGCCACTATCATTAAAAAGAGAGGACTCTAGACTCATGACGGGTATTCTGACTAGACATGGCCTTCTGGTGTCACATGCTTTTAAATTAGGCTTGGTCAGGGGAAACGTTGGAGGAGGAAACGATCGACCATGTTTGGTTCTAGTGCTCTGCGCTTGCCAGGCTAAGACTCCAGCTATTAAGAGTGATACAGCTGTCAGAGCTAGAAGCAGCAAGTGGCTTAAGTCCTATGAAGCTTCTAGTATTTGCCAAGAGGACGGAGTTATTTTATAACATAGGTCTTGGTTTTTTCAGTTTAGTCGCTAAAACACCCTCCTGGTAACACTACGGACTCATTCAGTCTATGTGAGGTCCTCATGGACGGGCCAGTCCAACCTAACCTAAGGATCGTTAAACTCTTTGGCCCAACGTTTAACAAAGCCAAGCATGCCCGTTGCTTTATTACAATGGATGAAATATGCGTATTAAAATATAGTTTGGGTGGAAAAGTAACCCTATATCATTAACGGCAGATAATCGCTCCAGATGTGTAGAATTTAGAGTATATAGTGTCAAAAATGGGTTTTACTCGGTGAAAGTCATGTTTGCATTTTGAGCAGCTTAAAACGAGTAGGTTCGCTGTGCACCAGCTCTGAAATGAGACCAAATCAACTTTAAGGAGGGTCCGACTAACCAAGTCCGAGGGAAAGAATGTATGGCAAAGTTTTACATCATCCGCATACATAAGAGCCCGGGAATGTTTAAGCATTAATGGTAAGTCATTTATGAAAAGGTTAAGTCATTTATAAGAAGTGTCCTGTGGACATTATATAAGATTATGCACAGATAGCTAATCTCGGGAAAAGCATGTTGCGTATACGCCACACAGTCATTGTTTACTAGAATTAACATTAACAAATTGTCATCGTATCATCTAACGGGAGTCCAAGGAAGTTAGCAGTTTCAACCAGGGTGGACCAGAGTGAGAGGGGTATTAGAGGCATTGCAATTAAGGAGATGGTTGGTGTCATGTGGGGACACTTCGCAAGCAGCACATACATTATATATGTCAGATTGATTCTGGATAGGTAAGAGTTTAACCTGTTACACTATCCAGGCTAGAGTGATGCGCGTCTCCAAGAGAGAGTGCGTACCTCTTCTTCGAGTTCTGGATATTTTTCTTTAAAAACTGGGTTCGCCGGGAAATTCCTAACATAGAGGTCCGACGTTTTTTGTGGATATCACTGACGACCTGTTTGTGTTTTTTCTTCATATGGCTGTGTTCTCAGGTGCTGTATTTTTGATTTTTCAACACTACTTCAATAATTTTCTCATCTGGGGTAAATTATTTATTGGGCGTAGCTCCTCGGGTTTCACTGTGCTCTTTACTTTTTCCACGGGTACTATTGATGACACTTTCCAGCAATTAGAAACAATGCCACTGTTTAGGGGTTCATTAATAATATCTTTGTAAAAGTTACTAATGTACACCATGGCATCCTTGAAGACACCCTCAGATAAGAGCTTCTCTCCACCGTATTTGTTTTTAAATGACTTAGTGATATTTATTATATCATCTAACTCGATGGCTCTGAAATGAAATGATTCACTTGTGGTAAAATGATTTGCGTACATTTCGTGCGTTGTGGGCAATTCTTCGATACTATCATTAATTTCTACTATACTCTGCACTAAAAAGTTGTTTAGAGCATTAGCTATATCATGTTCCTTCTCTAGGCATTCCACATTAATTACAATTTTAGTGATATGTTTTTTATTATCTGTACGCTTTACAAAGGTCTTTAAGACACTTCCACATCTGCTTCATGTTTCCGCCATAGTTGAGCACTCTGTCTTCCATGTACTTCTTCTTTTTATAATTAATGGTACTTTTGTATATTTTCTTAATAGCATTATAAACAGCATACATTTTGTATGTCGGGGTTGATTCTGGATAGGTAGGAGTTTAGCCTGTTACAACATCCAGAACGAAGCTGAGCTAGATTGAAGCGCGTTTCCCTGGAAAGTATGCGTTCCTTTCCGCAAGTTTTGGGTACTGTTCTTTGAGTACTGGACTCACCGGTCAATTCCTGGCATAAAGGTCCGACGCCTGTTTGTGGAGTTCGCTGACTGCCTGCTTGTGTTTTTTTGCTTCATACGGCTGAGTTCTCAGGTGCCGTATTTCCTCATAATGTTTTCGGAGATGCCTCCTTAAGCCCCTAGGTGGTTGTCTAAGCTTTGGGCAATTGAGGGCGAGCAGTTTAATAAGAGTTATAAATGAGTAATTTTATGTGCTTGTAAGCGTATGAGTCGTGGCACAGTGGCTGACGTACCCGACCAAACGCCCGGGGTGCGGGTTCAACTCCCACCAAGCATTCCTTTTTTAAATTTATAAATTATTATTATTAATGGACTGTATTGAGTTTATGGGGTTTTTGATTTAATGTATTCCATTTATTGAGTTGGGTAGTTTTATGTTATTGGTGTATTTAAGTCATGGGAGGATGCATAGCATCAGTACACCTTTATTTATTTAATTTGGGGGCGAGCACTGGGGGCTCTGAGGCTTCGCTCTACTGAGCCACCTCACCCTCTATTTGAAGAACCCTTTAAAATGTGATATGGAGGCGAGCACGGGACGGCTCTGAGGTATTGGCACCCCATTTTCTACAAGAAAAACCTCTATTTATTTAATTTGGGGCGAGAGTTGGGCACTCTGAGGTTTCGCTCTAATGAGCCACCTCATCTTCTATTTGAAGAACCCCTTCAAAGTGTGATATGGAGGCGAGCACTGGGCTCTGATGTATTAGCACACCATCCGAAGAACCTCGACTTTAATTAAAAAACTCAAACTATGTCTTTAGAATATTTCACTAACCAGTTGAGAATTACAAGCACACTCAATGGCTACTGAAACAAACGAACGAAAATGTTCATAGTTTAAGTCGCTTAAACAGTAGTGTTGGCTCATTAATCAGATGTCTGTTGGGATGCCCAGGTGTCTGGGTATTCAACAGAAACTGTTTGGTTAGTATCTCATTTCTCTCCCTGATGGGGCGTTTCTCGCATCATTATGTAGATGGTGTTCTGGGGACATAAGAAGACAGCCCGTGGCGGTTTTGAGAGCAGTATTTTTGCCTGTAGCTTCTTCCAGTGAGTAGTTTTTAGGCTTAGCGACCATATAGGGGACGCTGTAGGGTTATCTACTTTGTACGATATACTTTAATTTTGTAAATTATTTTTATGTTATTTTACTTTTAATGTTATTTCAAAATGAAAATTTTCAAATCAATTATTTTAGAATTTTTAAAATGTGAAAATATTTAATTTGACTGTGAAATAAATTTTTAATATAGTTTAACACTATATAATTTGGTAAATATTTAAATATTTGGTTAACCACCAAATATATTGGAATTAGTTGGAAAAATATTTAAACTCAAAAATAAATAACATAATATTTTTAAAAAATAAATATCTTAATATTTGGTTAACCACCAAATATATTGGCGATTCTACCAACGGACCTAAATTTTTATATAAGTCTATATGTAATACAATTACTGAATGTGACGCTTTACGTATCGCAAAGCTATTGACCAATAAAATATAGCAAATAAAAGTGCAACTAAGTGTCGTGCTGTCAAAGAAAATTTGTTTTAGTTACCTGAACCAACTTCAGAAGATATAATTTAATTGGATGTACATATATATTACGTCTGATGGGTCAAGTAAAAACATCGTCACAATACATCAGTGCTATGACAAAAACCCTCTCCACTAACAAAGCTCTAACAAACAAATATGTGATTTGTAAATTAATATACTAAAAAATAAAATAAAGCAGATTTAATATCTATAAGAATTATTCAATGCAAAACTCAATGAGTTTAAATTAAACTGCCGCTTAATTTTAATAAAAGAAACCAGAAATTGTGTACCTAAACGAAAATCGTGTTTATTAATAACAAAACTAAGAAGCTGAAAATAATTTTAAAGAACCGCTGACCCATTGACATTATATTTTCACGTCCTATCTGATATTTAAATCAACATTGGCATTGAAGAACTGAAAGAATATGCGAAAATGTTTGAACTAGACTAACGCACATCATTTGCTGTCGTCTATATTAAACTCAAAATTCATTAAGATAATACCGCTAATTCCTCCCTGCAATTCATTCATATATCGAAGTATCTCAATACTCAACGAAACATCGTCATTTTGTATACCATTTGTTGGAATCACTCGTAACCTTTAACGTCCTCTTCACTAATTACAAAGCCATTGCATAACAAAGCCATTGCATATACAGCAACAACGATGTATTTAATTGTCATCACGTCAAAAAAACGCAATTGATTCGTTTAAAATCTTTACAATCATCAATCAACTACTTACTAATTTTAATATTTTTTTTTATTAAACTTAATTTTATGTAAGTATAATTTTTATTTTTATATTTTAACAATTTTATATAAATTATTTAAATTTACTTTTTTTTATATAAAAATAAATATTTTATTTAAATTTTTAACTCCCTTTCCAAAAAAATGTTTAAATATTTTTCCAACTAATTAGAATTTTCTTTTTTTGAAGTTATTTAAAAATTTTAAGTTAGCATGAAAACTCAATTAAAAATTATTTTCAAAATTAAAGTAAAGAGTAAAGTAGTTAACTCTATATTTACTCCCCCCCCAAGAAAATTTAAACAAACAAATTATTAATTCATTATTATTCTAAACACGCGTAGCATGCAATCGGCTGGCCAATTGCTTTATCTTTTCTCCAAGTACTGCCAGCAAGAGATTTGAGGATTTTATTACGGCTCTGGATTTTCGGTACAATTGCGGCTGCATGCTCACCAAAATGAAGATCCTGAACAAACGTCACACCCAAGATTTTGGGGTGTAGGACAGTCGGTAGCGTAGTGCCATCGACGTGGATGTTCAAAATGGTCGACATTTGGGACGTCCAAGTTGTTAATAATAAGGTCGCGGATGATTTAGTCGGTGATAATGCCAGGTTTCGCGAGGCGAAAAACTGGGGAGATCAGGGAGGTAGCCGTTTATTCTGTCGCAAAGTTCATCGATCTATGGGCCCGGGCCTGTGGCCATTATTGTGCAGTCATCGGCGTAAGAAACGATAGTAACTCCTTCCGGTGGCGAAGGTAGTTTTGATATGTAGAAATTAAACAAAAGTGGGGATAGGACACTACCCTGTGGCACCCCTTGTTTAATTCTTCTCGGCTTTGATGTTTCGTTTCTGAAATGCGCCGATGCCCGCCGCCCTCCCAGATAATTTGCGGTCCACCTTTTAAGATATGGGGGAAGGGTAGACCCATACAGGTCTTGCAGTAACGTGCCATGGTTGACCGTATCAAACGCTTTTGATAGGTCTAGCGCAACGAGTACTCTTCTATGGTGGGGCTTCAGATTTAAACCACAATTTATCTGGGTTCTAATGGCATTTAGCACGGTGGTGGTGCTATGGAGTTTTCTAAAGCCATGCTGAAGACAGGCTAGCTGCAAATTTGCTTCGAAGTAGGGGAGCAAATGGCTTCAAGCGTCTTGGCCACTGGCGATAGAAGAGATATCGGGCGATATGACTCTCCTATGTTAGCTGGTTTCCCAGGCTTTAGTAGCGGGACCACCTTTGCCATTTTCCATTTTTCGGAATGATAAAGGTGGAAAGAGACAGGTTGAAGACATGTGCTAAATATTTAAAACCCTTATTTCCTAAGCTTTTAAGCATCGGCACGGCTATGACGTCAGTACCCACCGCTTTAGATGGTTTAGCTTGACCGATGGCATCCTCAACCTCTTTGGCGGTGATGGTAATTGGGGACGCGCTGAATTTATGTTTGTGCGCGTGTCTGTTGGCCCTCCGTCTAGCTTTGTCAACCGTAGAATGCATTATATATTGTCGGCAAAAGGGCGCTCTAGCATTTTTTCGCATTCGACAGCACTTTATCGCCAAAAGCGATGACAATTTTGTCGTTGTGCTTGGACGGATTCGATAGGGACTTTACGGTGGACCAAAGCTTACCCACACCGGCAGAGAGGTTACAGCTTCTTAGATGCTCCTCCCATTTCGCCCGCTTGTGTTCATCCACACACAATCTGAGGTGTTGGTTTATGCCCTTATTTAGGGGTCGCCGGGATCGAGCTGTCTTATGAGGTAACGTTTTCTCGCTAAATTTGCGGCCTCCGCCGGAAAGTGAGGCCGAATTTCGGAATTCTTCCGGCGGGAATAAAGCGAGCCGCGGCGAATACAATGACCTTGCGGAAAGCACGCTCCCCTTGGCGAGCATCAGTCGGGATAGGGAGGGCAGCAAAGCGGCTGTCTGTAAGGATTTATATTCTTCCCACTTTCCTTTTTTAAAGTTTATGAAAGTGCCATTTTCAGAGACGATGAGTAGGTGGTACGCTCGAGCGAGATGAGTATTGGAAGGCGGTCGGATGCCCATGTTACCATCGGCTGCCAGTTGACGCAGGTTGCGAGTCCTGCGCTCACGATTGACTGGTCGTCCATGGGTAAGCATTGGGGTGCCCGGTGTATTTGGGTTTGGGGCCTGGCAACACGGCGCAATGAAGCCCGTCGGGGGATTTCCGTCGCGAAGACCCGAACATCTTGGCACCGACCACGGCAGGAGCTGCATTGGGCGGATGTCGCAAGCATATATATTCTGTGCCTGCAGACAGTGCAAAAGGTGGTAGGGACTAAGAGTCTTGTTTCCCTGACCTACACGATTGTTACCGGAAAAGAAATGGGAAGAAGACAGGGGTGGGGCTGATATACGGCATTGCTGCCCACTCCACTACGCAGATTTTAGTTGTTAGTGGGAGCGGCCGTATGAGCTGGAGGCACCATAGGGCGCGAGCAGCTGGGGGAATAGTAGTGGCTTGCTGAGCAGCGGAGCTGCTGGAATGTAGTGAGTGGGGCTAAGGCGCGGACTACGGGACGTCACAGTAGAACGAAAAAGCTCTATTGCATGAAAAGTTAAAATGTATTTAATTTTATGGAGCTAGCAGCTTTTCATAATTTTGTTGAAGTGATTCTGGACAATAAACACATACTTTTCTTATACCACCATATGCAGAAATTGTCTGCCACTCCACCATTATAAAAAGTCGGTTTAAGAAAAATGCGAAGCTTTTACCGCATCGTCGACGATCTCAATTTATGCTCAAGCTATTGTCATAAATATCCTCTAACGGGAGTCCAAGGAAACTTGCTGTTTCAACAGGGGTGGACCATAATGAGAGGGGTGTTAGAGGCGTTGGTTCCACATTACAATTAAAGAGATGGTTGGTGTCATGTGGGGACACATTGCAAGCGGGGCATACATTTTGTATGTCGTGGTTGATTCTGGAAAGGTAAGAGTTTAACCTGTTACAGTATCCCAGATCGAAGTTGAGCTAGAGTGACTCGTGTTTCCCTGGGGAGTGTGCGTTCCTCTTCCGCAAGTTTTGGGTACTGTTGTTTGAGTACTGGATTCACCGGGCAATTCCCGGCATAAAGGTTCGACGCCTGTTTGTGGAGTTCACTGAGGACCTGCAACAAAACAACAAATTTAATTTGTTGTTTTTTGGATTCATACGGCTGAGTTCTCAGGTGCGTATTTCCTAATAATGCTTACGGAGATGACTCCTTAAGCCCCTAGGCGGTGTTGGCTCATCAATCAGATACCTGGTGGGATGCCGAGGTTTCTGGGTGTTCAACAGGAAATGTTTGGTTAGCATTTCATTTCTTTCACTGATGGGGAGTATTCGCGCCTCATTATGTAGATGGTGTTCTGGGGACATAAGAAGACAGCCCGATGCGATTCTGAGAGCAGTATTTGGCAGGCCTGTAGCTTCTTCCAGTGAGTAGTTTTAAGGCTTGGCGACCATATAGGGACGCGTAGCATGCAATCGGCTGGCCAATTGCTTTGTAAGTAGTAATGAGCATTTCTTTATCTTTCTCCAAGTAGTGCCAGCAAGAGATTTGAGGATTTTATTACGGCTCTGGATTTTCGGTACAATTGCGGCTGCATGCTAACCAAAATGTAGATCCTGATCAAACGTCACACCCAAGATTTTGGGGTGTAGGACAGTCGGTAGCGTAGTGCCATCGATGTGGATGTTCAAAATGGTCGAAATTTGGCGCGTCCAAGTTGTAAATAAGGTCGCGGATGATTTAGTAGGTGATGCCAGGTTTTCGCGAGGCGAAAAAACAGGGAGATCAGGGAGGTAGCCGTTTATTCTGTCGCAAAGCTCATCGATCTGTGGGCCCGGGCCTGTGGCCATTATTGTGCAGTCATCGCGTAAGAAACGATAGTAACTCCTTCCGGTAGCGAAGGTAGTTTTGATATTGTACGAATATTAGCAGTACTAAGGGATACTATCATCTCTAAGCCGATGCTAAGCAGTGACTTGATGCACATCAATAATTCAATCATTATGTCTACACATATGTACGTACACGCAGCGGAGAAGCAAAGCACAAACACATGCAGATATCTTATCTGAAATGCTCCCAAAAGTATGCAATTATAATTGTGGAAGTGTCGCTCACAAATACACGCGCATATGAGAAGCTATACACGTGCATCTGTAGTTATAATTTTATAGCAGTAACTAAGTAAATTCTGGAAGCGCCTAAAGATGCAACGAGGAAATCAAAGAGTATAAAGGCAGTAACAGTAGTGGCGCTACAATCAGTTTCATTTAAGCAAGCTATTGGTTGTGAAGTATCAGTGTTATTGTGAAGTACTTTAATAAAGGACATTTTGCATTATTAAATATTGGAGTTATTTATTCAACAGTTTAGCGATACGAACGTTAGTAGAAGGTTGCGAATAAGAGGATTTGCAGTAAATTCGTTACAATTGGTGTTAGAAGAGGAATTGTTGAATAAACTCCGAAGACTTCGAATACAACATGGACATGGCAAAGTTGAGTGAATTGACAATCCAGCAACTGAAGGAGGAGTTGGAAGTCCGTGGATTGGCTTCTTTTGGCAATAAATCCCAGCTACAAAGACGACTAAGTGTAGCTATGGTATTTGAAGGAATCAATGCTGAAGAGTATGTCTTTCATTATGATAGCGACAAAACAACAACAAAAATGGAAGAAAAAAACGAAACACCGCATACAGTGACGAGCACAATATCTGCACAAACATCGACAATGGTATCTCAGCTGGGGTCACAGGAGCACGCATTGCAGAAATGGCGTCGCAAATGTCATCTCAATTGGAAGAACAGAAGACATATATGTCATCTCAACTGGAAGCGCAGAGCACGTATATCTGGAATGTCGACAAAAATTTCGGAACAGGTATCATCGCAGCTCTTTGCGAAACTGGAAGAGCAGATGCAAAAATTTTACAACTCGAGGACAAAATTGATGCCGAGATAGAAGCGTTGAAAGGTCTCATGCAACAGTTACAACTAAATCGCCCAGCTGTTCCAGCGAGCAATCCGAAGGTAAAAACTCCATCTTTTGACGGCTCTGTTCCTTTCGAGGTATTCAAGCTTCAATTTGAGAAGACGTCAGCAGTGAACAACTGGAATGCTGAAGATAAGTTGCTGCACTGTTCATGGCGTTGAAAGGGCCTGCAGCTGAGATTTTACAAACCATTCCAGAGGGCGAACGGAACTGTTATGAAGCATTGATGGGTGCTCTAGAGAGACGTTACGCTCCAAAAATCGAATGAGACTTTGCAGAAGTTTGCGTCGGATGTCGAAAGACTGGCGCATCTAGCAAATGCGGACGCACCCGTGGAATACACCGAGAGGGTAAAAATTCAGAGCTTCATAAATGGCATACGAGATGTGGAAGTGAAACGAGCTACATATGCGAATCCAAAACTAACGTTTGCTGAAACGGTATCGCATGCACTGACTCAGGAAACAGCCTCACTTTTGAGTAAGTCAGCGTACAAAGCTCATCGCGTGGAAGTGGAAAGACCAGACTGGGTAGACACAATTTTGGAAACACTGAAGGGGTTACAACATAAAAATGCTGGAGTTATGAAGTGTTTCAAGTGCGGTAACCCAAGTCACATTGCACGTCATTGCAGCCCCGGTTCTGGTAGTTCCAACTTGAGTGGCCGTAAACGCAAAGCGGGAGGAGATGAGCAACAGCGTGCTAGATGTAAAAATCGAGAGCTAGCTCCAGCTGTTGAATGTCCTGTGATATCTGTCTCGCAAATTGGAAGAAAATCGAGTAGTTTTAACGTCAGAGGAAATGTGGATGGCAAGGAACGTGTACTGACTGTCGATACGGGCGCATCTCATGTCCTTGATCCGATCTGATTTGGTCAACAGGAGAGTAAAAGCCATGCGTACGATTACTGGCGAGTGTAACCAAGTCCAGGGAGAAGTGGTATGTGAAGTCTTAATTGGGGAGGTCACGGTTCTACACAAATTCGTTGTAGCTGAGATTATTGATGAAGTCATATTGGGAGTGGACTTCTTAGTTGACCATGACATCAGGATCGACATGCAGAGAAGGATTATGCGTTATAAGAACCAGGATATACTACTTAACTTCAGTTTGGCGAAAGGGTTCAGTAGTAATCGAGTACTGGTGGAGAAGACTCGACAAAGACCACGAAAGTCAAAGGCAAAGGTTGATGGATCGAATGGGCCAAATAAAGCAAAATCAGAAGTACCTGCGAGAGAAACACTGGCATTGACTAAAACAAATGGACGCACAAAAACGAAGGAACGAATTTTCCAGAAAGAATGTAAGGGTGGTTTCAAGCCAGCGCGCACTACTGTTGTGAAACGTCAAGACGATACTGATGATACAAAGTCAGTTGTTTTTGTTGTTGTTGTTGTAGCAGTGCTTCGCCCCATTCAATAGGTGCGGCCGATCACAAATTGTTCATCAATATCCTCTAACGGGAGTCCAAGGAAACTTGCTGTTTCAACAGGGGAGGACCATAATGAGAGGGGTGTTAGAGGTGTTGGTTCCACATTACAATTAAAGAGATGGTTGGTGTCATGTGGGGACACGTTACAAGCAATGTTTTGTATGTCGGGGTTGATTCTTGATAGGTAAGGGTTTAACCTGTTACAGTATCCAGATCGAAGTTGAGCTAGAGTGACTCGTGTTTCCCTGGGGAGTGTGCGTTCCTCTTCCGGAAGTTTTGGGTACTGTTCTTTGAGTACTGGATTCACCGGGTAATTCCCAGCATAAAGGTTCGACGCCTGTTTGTGGAGTTCACTGAGGACCTGCTTGTGTTTTTTTGGCTTCATACAACACTAGGCAGTTTTGGCTCATCAACAGCTGTTGGGATGCCCAGGTTTGTGGGTATCCAACAAGGAACTGTTTGGTTAGCATCTGATTTCTCTCCCTTATGGTGAGTATTCGCGCCTCATTATGTAGATGGTGCTCTGGGGACATAAGAAGACAGCCCGTTGCGATTTCTGAGAGCAGTATTTTGGCAGGTCTGTAGCTTCTTCCAGGGAGTATTTTTAAGGCTTGGCGACCATATGGGGGAAGCGTAGCATGCAATCGGCTGGCTATTTGCATTGTATGTAGTAATGAGCGTTTCTTTATCTTTTCCCCATGTACTGCCAGCAAGAGATTTGAGGATTTTATTACGGCTCCGGATTTTCGGTACAATCGCAGCTGCATGCCCACCAAAATGTAGATCCTGATCAAACGTCACACCCAAGATTTTGGGGTGTAGGACAGTCGGTAGCGTAGTGCCATCGACGTGGATGTTCAAAATGGTCGACATTTGGGACGTCCCAAGTTGTAAATAAGGTCGCGGCTGATTTGGTCGGTGATAATGCCAGGTTTCGCGAGGCGAAAAAACTGGAGAGATCATGGAGGTAGCCGTTTATTCTGTTGCAAAGCTCATCGATCTGTGTGCCCGGGGCTGTGGCCATTATAGTGCAGTCATCGGCGTAAGAAACGATAGTAACTCCTTCCGGTGGCGAAGGTAGTTTTGATATGTAGAAATTAAACAAAAGTGGGGATAGGACACCACCCTGTGGCACCCCTTGTTTAATTCTTCTTGGCTTTGATGTTTCGTTTCTGAATTGTACCTATGCCTGCCGACAACCCAGATAATTTGCGGTCCACCTTTTAAGACATGGGAGAAGGGTAGACCCTTCCAGGTCTTGCAGTAACGTGCCATGGTTGACCGTATCAAAAGCTTTTGATAGGTGTAGCGCAACGAGTACTGTTCTATGGTGGGGCTTCTGATTTAAACCACAATTTATCTGGGTGCTAATGGCATTTAGCGCGATGGTGGTGCTAAGGAGTTTTCTAGAAGCCATGCTGATGACAGGCTAGCTGCAAATTTGCTTTGAAGTAGGGGAGCAAAATGGCTTCAAGAGTCTTGGCTACTGGCGATAGGAGAGATATCGGGCGATATGACTCTCCTATGTTAGCTGGTTTCACAGGCTTTAGTAGCGGGACCACCTTGGCCATTTTCCATTTTTGGGGAATGACAAATGTGGAAAGAGACAGGTTGAAGACATGTGCTAAATATTTGAAACCCTCTTTCCATAAGCTTTTAAGCATCGTCATGGCTATGCCGTCTGAGCCCACTGCTTTGGATGGTTTAGAATGACCGATGGCATCTTCAACCTCTTTGGCGGTGATGGTAATCGGAGACGAGCTCGAATTTTATGCTTATGTGCGTGTCTGTTGGCCCTCCGTCTATCTTTGTCGACCGTAGAATGCATTATATATTGTCGGCAGAAAGTGCTGGCGAAGTTTTTCGCATCTGACAGCACTTTATAGCCAAAGGCGATGGAAATTTTGTCATTGAGCTTAGACGGATTCGATAGGGACTTTACGGTGGACCAAAGTTTACCTACACCGGCAGAGATGTTACAACCGCTTAGGTGCTCTTCATATTTCGCCCCGCTTGTGTTCATCCACAAGCAATCTGATGCGTTGGTTTATATCCCTTATTTGGGGGTCGCCGGGATCGAGTTGTCACGTTCTCTCGATAAATTTGCGGTGTCCGCCGGAAAGTGAGGCCGAATTTCGGGAATTCTACCGGCGGGAATGAAGCGAGCCGAGGCGGATTCAATGACCATGGGGAATGCACGTTTCCCCTGGCGAGCATCAGTCGGGATTGGGAGAGCAGCAAAGCGGTTGTCTGTAAAGGATTTGTATTCGTCCCACTTTCCTTTTTTAAAGTTTATGAAAATGCGTTTTTCTGTGACAATGAAGTCGGCGGTACGCTCGAGCGGAAATAAGTATAGGCAGGTGGTCGGATGCCAATGTTACCATCGGGTGCCAGTTGACGCAGTTTACGAGTCCTGCGCTCACGATATATATATCCGCCGAGCTGTGACAGCTTCCTACCATACGTGTGGGAGCATCTCCGTTTATTGTGCAGAACGTCGTTTCTTTTATTTGATCCGCCACCATCTCACCCCTACTGTGTGACTGCAAGTTTGAATGCCACAGATCGTGATGGGCATTGACGTCGCCTAAAATAATGCGATTATTGCCAGTGAGTAAGGCGCTGATGTTAGGGTGGTATCCACTGGGGCAACAGGTGGCAGGAGGGATGTAGATGTTGATGATTTCTAGGTTTGCATCGCCTGACCGGACAGATAAGCCTTGACGTTCTGAGACACTGTCCCTGGCGGCCGATGTCGGGATCAAATAAATGATATTGCACTGAGTGGAGTAAGATAAGCGCGAGGCCGCCTCCATTTCCGCTCTCACGATCTTTTCTGTGGACATTATACCCAGAACAGGTCTGCAGAGCAGATCTTGCTGTGGGTTTAGTCTCTTGAATCGCGGCGATGCGGATGTTGTACCGGTTCATGAAATCGACTATCTCCGTGATCTTCACAGTTAATCCATTACATTTTAACTGCAGAATTCTGAAGTTCAACGGGGAGACGTCGTCACCCTAGCAGTAAGAGGTGGGTGACTACGCCCGGGTTGTGAAAGGCTAGGACGCAACTGCTGGTGTGGCCCTGGGACTGGACGTCATTGGGTAAGCATTGGGGTACCCGGTGTAATTGGATTAGCGACCTGGCAACATGGCGCAATGAAACCCGTCGGGGAGTTGCCTTCCCGGAGACCAGAACAGAATTCTGAAGTGCATAGGGGGAGACGTCATCACTCTGGGAGTAAGTGACGGGTGACTACGCCTGGGTTGTGGAAGGCCAGAACGCGATCGCTGTTGTGGCCCTGGGACTAGACGTCCTTGGGTAGGAATTGGGGTACCCGGTGTATTTGGGTATGCGGCCGGGCAACATGGCGCAGTGAAACCCGTCGGGGGGTTGCCGCCGCGGAGACCAGAACATCTAGGAAAGTGGCACCGTCCAAGGCAGAGCTGCATTGGCGGATGTCGCAAACATATATATTCTGTGCTGGCAAACGGTGCAAAGGGAGGTAGGGACTAAGAGTCGTTTTCCCTGACCTACACAATTGCTGCAGGAAAAGAGGGGGTAGAAGACGGGGGCAGGGGCTGATGCTCGACATTGCTCCCGACTCTACTACGGAGATTGTAGGTATGAGTGGGAGTAGCCGTATGAGTTGGTGGTGCGGTGGGCGCGGAGCAGCAGCGGGTACTTGTTCTGGCTTGCTGAGCAGTGGGGCTGCTGGAAGGTAATGGTGAGGTGCCAAGGCGTAACTACGGGAGCACCTAGGGCGTGAACAGCAAGGATCCACAAAAGATTTATAGAAGTTACGTGGACGTCTGGTTTTGGGATCTAGCATAGAACAACCAGTCCGATGCAATCATCCCTTACACGAAATACACTGAAAAGAGTATGGCCGTCCTAAAAAGATTCTTTTCCGGCAGATGCAGCAAAACCATTTCTCAGGACCTGGGCCAGGAGACGGACCCGGATTGGGTTCGATACCTTCCCGGAGCAAGAGATATGGAGCAGTCGCGCTGGGAGGATACAATTTGACGAACAATTAAATGTGGTTACACCGAAATGATAATCCTTGGTCGGGAAAAATCGCGAGTGGCTCCGCGTACATAGAACCGACTATACCTTGGGAAGTCGGGATAAGGGCACTCCCCAAAAGCCTTGGGTGAGTGTTATCGTTGTTGTGGTCCTGCAGATCCGGTACTTTTCGATACCAAGCCCGACCTCGGGAACGATTGTTATTACCACATGCGAACCTTTTGGGATTAAAGGGGTGTGTGTAGCACAATATACAGCTTATCCAACCCAATTGTCAACCTCAACTTCGAGCGGCGAATCCCTTTTTCACTAACAGACGAGGCTTTGGCGACCTCACAGCTCCTCATGGAACTTGGGGTGGGGAGGGATGGCCTGAAGTTTTAATGTGGCTATATAAATAGTTCCCGGATGGTCGGGCAACACATTAATGGTGCTGTTACCGAGCGTACAGGATCTGTATCCGGCAAAGGACCATCACATCGATAAAACTCCCAAAGCCTTCAGACTGTTTGATTTCCTTTGGGTAAAATTTTTACAAACTGTTGCTGGCCGAACACAGTTTAACCAATTCATTAGAAGAAAGGGAATTTATTACTTTTTCCCAATTACTTATGAATATACTTGGCAATGTAATACAATTGCATTTACCCAGCTCTGTACAAAATGAAAGTGGCAGCGATTTAGTTAGTAACCCCCGAGTTCGGGTTTAACTTGGTATCAAATTGAAAGAGGGAGTTCTCCCGCGATCACAAATATATATATTTTAAAGTGCGGCAAACTTATAATTTAAAAGTTATTTGTTGTTAATAGTTTACAAATTTCTATACAACTTTTATATGTGTATACGATATATAGATTTTATGACATTACAAATCTGTGCTGCCACATCTAAAAACGGAAACAAGTGCAGAATCGAAAAATAACTCATAAAAATACCTTTCATCGGATTTATATATATATTTAAACTTTCTAGTCTTATTTACAAAAAAATTTGAAAAAGCTCTTTTTTGCATTCGTGAACGAGCTGATATTACCTTATAACTCTTTATGTTTATTGTTATGTTACCGATCCAACACCGACTGCGCCAGGCACAGTAATTCTGCGTAGAACACCTTTCTGCATAGGCGGCCTTCGGCCGCGCTTATAAAATGCCCAGAAGGTTGTACTACGCAGAAGGACATCACCGTGGCGGTAGCCACGGTTATACCACACACCCGGACTTAGCATGGCGTAGCCCAGGGTTATTTTTTATAAGCGCGGCCGAAGGCCGCCTACGCGGAAAGATGTTTCAACTTTTCAAAATGAGTAGTTAAAAAATATCCCAGCCAGCATTTTTTGAAAATTTTGATCAAAAAATATTTAAATATCATACCCCCAGATTATAAAAAACGTTCAAATTTAAAAGCATTTTCTGTTCGAAAATTAATGTATCGTCCGGAGCAAAATGTACCATAAATGTGATTATTATTGAATAATCATTTATGATTCATATTTCGAACGCTTTTGTTTGGTCATATTTGATATCATTGTAAAATTGAGCTGTAATTGTTTTAGAGTAATATTTGATTGTTTTTCACAGTCATTTTCTAATCGTTTTGATTGAGATTTTTGAATCATTTTTGAATGCGTTTATGATGCATTTATTCTTCATATCTCATTCAAAATAAGATACTACATAGTAATCTTATTTCATCAGGGGGAGGAAAGCATGCGGAAGTGAGCTATTAGAACCACAGGTCACTCGCAAATAAACTTGACCGATATACACCTCGACTCCAACATCCAGCATCAGCTATGATCGTCAACATCTTGAAATACGGTATGGTACGGGATGTTGAAGCCATATCCAGGTACATATGTCAAGAGAGTTTCACTTACCTGGGGTTCAAATATTTCACACAACCTTGTATTGTCTAATGGTTAGATTTGTATTTTCTGGGAGCCGAAGGTTGGGGGCATATTTCTTAGGAGCAGTACATTATTTTTTGTATTGAAAAATAAAATTTTAATATATTTTTTTCTGAACTTCATGATTGAAAAAATGTGAATATGTGAAAAAAATAAGACATTCAATGAAAAGTAAAGTTTTAACAAGTATAAAATTCATTATTCAGTCAACAAGTGTAGTCAGAAAAGATTCAGAAAGCTGAATGAAAAATGGTTTAAAAATTTTGATCACCTAAAGTAAAACCATTTGTCTCAAATATGATTCCAAAATGTGAATGAAAAGCTATATTCAGTTTTTTATCATCAAAAGTACTCATACTTGATTATTTATTTTGTTTAATTGTATGATAACTCATGATTTAGTCAGAAAGAGTAATCAAATTGTATTGATATGTAGGGAAATTCGAAACTTAATCACCTAAATGCTGAGTGGGATATATTTTCCTTTTTCTTTATTAACTGAATGGTGGTAAGGTAATATTTATATTTGTGTTGTTTGTTTATGTGGCAGCACAGCTTTGTAATGGCATCAATATATAAATGTGCATGTTGCTACAAAAGCGCGATTGATTTAATAAAACATTTATAATAAGTAAAAACAATGCAAAAATGAAATGTGAAATATACAAAAATGCAATTTAAGTTTAGACGTGCCAATTTATATAGATATGTATGTGGATTAAGGTTTTGAAAGATGTGTAAATTGTAATTTAAAGTGCTATAGAAATTTGCTAAATTTGCAAAACTTTAACAACAAATAACTTTTAAATTATATCTAAGTTTGCGCACTTTAAAATATATATATATTTGTGATCGGGACAGCTCCCTCTTTCATTTGATACCAAGTTTTACCCGAACTCGGGGGGTGCTATTCTAAAAATTTTCCCAATAATAATTGTTTGTCAAAAAACAACTTACCTTACACTTATTAGAATAAATTGTTTCAATGCGACGAAATCTTAATATTAACTGGCAAATAAAGGTGACAGACCTACACACACGCGCACATATGCTTAGATAACAAACAAAACATGTGCAAACATAATTAAAGGAAATTGTACACAACGGACAAAAGGGGCCACGATAATATGTACATTTTGTGCAACAAAAACAAGTCTATGTGTAAATCTATAGAACGCCATTTTCTACCATTACTCGCCGGTATTAACGCTGTCATCGTACTCGGCACAGCAGCTGTTCGCTCGATGTATGTGTGACTTTGCAATCAGCTGATTTTTGTTTTAACATCCGCCATTATCACATTACCCACTACATAAAACAAACAAAAGAGAAACAACAAAGATAAAAAGGAAATTAAAACAAAAAGGAGGAACATAGCAAGCATCAAAAAGCGGAAATTGCCGAACGTCAATATACTTCGCCGCTGTTGTATGTTGTCATCTTAGCAACTGCGACGACGCGGCGACTTTACATACGCCATTTTTTCATTTACCAGTTTCACATTTTACTCTCTCTTTCTGCACGCTTTTATCACATAAAATTAGTGGATTTTACACTTTTTTGGGGTTTTGGTGTCAGTGAAAATTTCTACTGTACAAAAACAATGTATGCATATTCTATGCACACAACTACAGCTTTAAGACCTTTCACAAATTTTGTATTCACAACTACCTTTGCATCCAACTGATTTATTGCTTTTTTTACAAATCA
This sequence comes from Eurosta solidaginis, assembly GCA_029619165.1. NCBI lineage: Eukaryota > Metazoa > Arthropoda > Insecta > Diptera > Tephritidae > Eurosta > Eurosta solidaginis. The sequence goes on along the minus strand of JARSSU010036271.1, from coordinate 21,850 downwards.
CTCACTTTATGCTTAACAATATTGCTTCCAATTGAATGACCTAATGTTCGAAAATATAAATAAATAACAACGTTCAATATATAATATTCAACGCGCACACCGAAGGTTTTTGCTTTTGCTTGCAACGCCAAACTCGCGACAATATAACCGAGGCCGTACGAGCTGACAAACATTATGGAACCGACCGACGACTATAAATGTTGCCTAATGTGCAATTTATGCTTTGGCCTTTTGCAAAATGTAATTCAATTACCGATTTTCACTTCAAATTTTTACGTTTTTTACATCTCTTCGCTTAATGGTATTAACCACTTTAGCCATTCATTTGCCTGGTAAAGTTTATTTTTGACTTTTCAACCTCTTTTTTACACACGCACAACTCATACGAAATGCACACACGAATTTGTTAAACTTGAATGTAATATAAGCGGACAGCGAATATTGAAATAAAAAAATGAGCAAATAGTATACGTTTGAAGCAAGGAAAGAAACAAAAAAGAACCAGTAAGAGGCACGCGAAACAAAATACGAATTTGTAAAATGACAAATGTGCTCAGAGAGAATGAGTTCAGCACGTGAGATCGCCTAATTCACTCCATTGCTGCTAAAATGAAATGCAAGCATCGCTGCGGTCGTCGAAGCCAACAGAGAGTTTTTCCCCAAACATCGCCAAAGTTCAGCAGCGACGTACCGCTTACCGCCTTTGGTAAAGTTAACACTTCGCTAAATTTCCATGTCAATTCGTTTACGCCTTTGTTCGTACAAGCACTTCGTGCTTCAGTTTTTCCTGCTGTCTTGTTGTTCGTACTTTTTCTTACGTTTAAAATTTCTTCAGCCACTGGCAGTTGACGTTCCTTCTTTTACACAGTTCTTCTAAACTCTGCCAATGTTGTTTTTTGTATATATTTTTTTGCGTTTTTATATTGAGTCGAATGCTTTTGCTACTTTGCGCGACATACCGTCTCATTGACTATATTGTCGGGGGTAGAAAATAAAACTAAATGCTTGCCAAACTGCTCACTCGTAGCGGAGCAACAGCATTCATTTCTGCTACCACTCTGCAGCACTTACTCTCAAAAATGCTCATCAATCTCATTCTCAGACAGTGTTTATGAGTTTATGGCGTGGTATAAGGCTGCCACTTTGGTACATTTCAACCAAAAACTGTCCGTTTTTTTTACATTTTATCCGGCTATGTCGTCGCCTTTACGAAAGTCTCCCATGAAAAGTTTTTCGGAACAAGTGCAGTATACAGACAATGCTGATATAAAAAAACGAAAAAACAACAACAAAAGTTATTAAAGGTCAAAGTTCATAATAAGCTTTTTTTTAAATCTAAATTACTTCTTAAGTATTGAACCGATTATCAACGTCGTTGGATAGGTATTTCCAATAACTTTCATTTGATGTATATCTTAAGTATATAACTGCAAAGAATTTCCTGAAATAATATAATTTTTTAAAAAACATATCAAAATTTTTAAAAACTTAATTTTTTTTTAAATTTAATTGCTGTATTAAATATATGAAAATATAGTCTGGTAGATGGGAAATAATTTAAGCTTTCATTTAAAATTATAAATAATATCCTTAGTCCCATCAATGCAATACCAACTGTCCTGTTCCTGGTATACCAAAACTTAATTGTGGGCAAATTAACGGTAGTTCTGCGCAGAACACCTGTTATTTGTTTCCTTTATGTGCAGAACACCTTTCCGAGTTGGCGGTCTTCGGCCGCCCTTATTTAAATAACCCTGGGCTATGCCATGCCAAGTCCGGGTGGTTGCCTGAACCGTGGCAACATGCCACGGTACGCACTCTTTTGCGCGTTTTTAGGTACAACCTAATAAAATTACCACAACCATGTTTTGAAAATGGCAATAAGGCCATACTGGCTTTATTTCCATTAGCAATTGGAAATAAGGCCATATGGCTTTATTTCTCAAACTAATTGGAAATAAAGCCGTATAGCATTATTGCGTATGGCTTTATTGCACCCCACCGTCATCCACAGTATTTCTGCGCAGAATACTTTCATACATACATAGCCCCTTAAAAAATAAGTATTTATTTTGTAACTTACGTTTAACTCACGCCGACATATCGACCTCATAATCATCTTCATCTTCCTCCTCTTTAAGTCGTGGGTTGCATGGGTTGTAAAGGTTCCCAGCCATTTTAAAAAATGTTGTTAAAGGGTCAATATTAGTAGCCTTGCAATGCCGCAAAAAAATAAAATTTGCCAAATAGCCGCAAAAGAATTGCTTTTTGTGGTGGAATTGGGGCATAAAGACCTTGGCATGCCTCCATAACCCTTCGATCGTATTTGTATGCTGGCCAGTTTCGGGGTCTACATACATATGTACAAATAAATATGTGTAATTTACTTAATAAATATAGCACTTTTAAACATCGAATTTTTCAAGTATTTTACGGGATAGAAATACAAACAGCATACCAAATGAAAGGTAATTTTACTACCTATACAATGAAAAAAAAATTAAATGAAAATCGGTACAATATTTAAAGAGAAATTTAGATTTAAAAAAATGCTTCATATGAACTTTGACCCTTAATTACTCCTGTTATTGTCATTTACCCACAAAAAAAATTGTCTAGTTATACTCACCTTGACCATGTCTATCAATCCTCATACTTCTTTTTTTGATTTTGGAATTGTCCGTTATTATAGCTCCGAAAATCTGAGTTTTCAATGTAAAAGTGGTCTGCACATTTAAGCATACCCAATATAACTTGAAAATGAAAATACAATTACAACTTGTTAGATTATAGTAAATATATTTTGTTTAAGCGTTTCGCTTCGAACTCGGATGAAATAGGAAACGACATTTATAATGGTTACATTCTTCGCTTAACAGTGAAAAAACCAAAATTAATTTAAACTGAACAAAGTGTTCGTTACTATTGTTTTGAGCGGTTGAGTCAAAACTAGGAGTTTGAACTCTAATCCAGAGACGATCCGTTGGTAACCTGCTGGTGTGAAAAGTTTTTGATTTACGTGCGTTGCATGGGTTTGAAAATATTGAGTTTAGTAGATTTTTTAGGTAGAGTTTTCTCACTTTTCTCGAGTGCTCTGTATATCTGAACAGTTGAAACTCCCTAGAAAACTGTTGCGCTTTAACATAAAAGTAGAAATACCTTGCGTCCATTAAAAATTGTGATGTTTATATTTTTGACAGCAACTAATTACGAAACAAGTAAAAATATCAAAATGTCATAAAGTTATGGAGAAGTTATAAATTCTATTGTTTTTCCAACAGCTTTCAGAAAATATATATTTAAAAATTTTTAATAACGTCAACAGCAAGTAGTGAAAGTGATTACAAACAAGTGTGCCAAAAATGTGCACAATCGACCTACGCTTTCAAGAGTTATAAAGAAAAGTTAAGCTCGTTCAACAAAACCAAAAGCGCTATAACTTGCAAGAGAATTTTAAGAGGCTCACCACGCATAATACAAGTCGAATAAGCAAACAAAATGTAAGATTATAAAAATAATTTTATTTGAGTTCATGATGCAATTAACCTAACAGGTGAAGTCAAAATAACAACTAAACTCGCATTTTGACAATTCTCGCCCTCATAACTCAAAGTTAACTGAGTGGTTCAAGCGTTACACGTTGCTCACAACTAAGGAATATGGAAACAGACCGTTGATGTCGATGAGATAACTGACAACTTGGGACAATAATATGAAGTTGCGGATGAGTATATGGGGGGGCTTGTAAAACACAAAACTCGGCATTGCCGGTATACGGTCCCAGGACCCCAACTCTACTCTTACTCTAAGTCTCACTATTACCCTTAATATTCCCAATGTTATTCTTGTTGTTGTTGTAGCGATGAGGACATTCCCCGAAGGCCTTGGGGAGTATTATCGATGATGGTCCGTTACCGGATGCAGATCCGGATCCCGTCGCCTGACCATCTCGGGAACGATTTGTTATGACCACATGCAACCTTCTAGGCCATCCCCCCTTAGATCCATGAGTTCGGGGTCGCCTGAGCCTCGGATGTTAATGAAACAGGATTCGCAAAGGATAGGTGAGGTTCACAATTGGGTTTGGAGAAGCTATGTATTGCGCTGGTAGGTTGAAAAGCTGCGCTACACAAACCCCTTGAATTGGGTATTTTAATCCCCTCTCTACGCTCTGTATTCTAACCCCCTAACCCACTGGTGGTCTTGCTCTTGCTGTTAACTACTTATTCCTCCTTTTCCTCAAACTTTTAGCCTTCTTACTTTTACTCTCATTCTTCCCGTTCCACTTGTTTGATTCACTTTTCTCACTTCCTTCAACTTTCTCTTCTCAATTTCATACTTTTTTCTTTTCTTTGATGTTCCATCTTTCAAAGGGGAGATTCATCGGGCTAGACTTTTTGTTTCTTTTTACTACTTTAATTTATGGCCGTTGTTGTACTACTGGCCTCACCTGTCTGCTATTACTGTTTCATGACTTGATTTTTTACTTAAAAATTTATATTTTACCAGCATTATGGCTTATATGAAAAGAAATGATAAATTCTTTACTTATAAACAACTTGTTGGATGGGCGTTACTTTTGTTTTTCAGCCCAATTAGCGTTATTTGCAGATGATGCAGAAACGTTCGTTCCTTTCTAAGGCTGGTTAAATTTTGTCGTGGTGGGAGGGAAATGCCTGCAGTGTGATGATGAGCTTTTTTTCACACCACTACCTTTTGTGGCATGCTACGACCGATATATGTATGGTGTTTATTTATCAAAATGCATATGCACAAGTAATTGAGCACTTATTGCACAACGAGTTGAATAGTTTTCATAATTATTAATAAATTAACAAAATTCAACAAAAATAATAAAATTTGCAAAACAACGCTAATAGAAAACAAAAATGTAAACAATGCAAACTAATTTAACATTTTCTGCATTCAGTAAGTAAGACGAAGCAATCAGTTGATCAGAATAAAGCGCCTACATGTATTGGCCATGGATCTTTCGTTCCTTTTAACAAATCACTTCAGTGTCTTCCAATCGGACGTGTTGTGAACATATACATTAAGCATAAAACGGCCATATAATTTTCTTTGCAAATATTAAGGAATACAATAAAAGCGCGGCCGCCGTGGTCTGGTGGTAGCGTGCTCCGCCAATTAGAAGAAAGTTTTTTAAGCGGGTTCGCCCCTCGGCAGTGATTGGCCAAACACTCCTAGTTTATTTCTGCATGACGTAGATTGGAAGAGAAGCTCGGCCTAAAATCTCTTCGGAAGCTCTCGCGCCTTACATTTATTTATTTATAATTTCTCAGTTATTTACTACGTGAAAAGAATCACAGACTTAGATTATGAAGGCAAAATCAGTAAAACTGTATCGGTTCTAAGGTTTCTCGAAATCGTCGGCTTTCAAAAAACAAAAAATTGTCGCTTTAGTACTGCTCAAAAAATCTATATTTTTTTATATGCAGCAGCAAAAACGATTATCACCCCGATAAAGATTCTCTTTCGCCCTAAAATCTTGGCATATAATGTTTTTCAATCAGGCCAACAGTTTATAAGCTATTTCTAGACTTATGGGATAATTACAGAACAAATAAAAATCGAATCATGATATGTTGAAAAACATAGAAAACAATCATTTGGTATTGGTTTTGGTTAAGTAGCAAAACTCAATAATTTTCACGTCTTACTGTCATGAACCACTTTCAAATCGGTATCCAGATCACAAGAATATTTTGAATTTTCTTCTTGTAAGACTACGTTTTAATTGTTGCATGGAGACCGTTTAGTGACCGTTTTCTTATGATGGGGATGCCGCGTTGAACTTAATACTAACAATTAAATTTGAAAAAGGGCCAAATAATAGCTTTGGCTTTTTCAATAATGAACTTTTGTGCTAAAAAAGTTTGATGTGGCACTCCTGCTTCCGGAAGTAATCACTCATTTTAGTAAGCACTTCGCTCTTTCTATTCATTGAAAACATTCCTAGCCAGCTGTTCGTTACCATCGAAAAGAGACAAAAAACCAACGTTGACGCCGACGTCGCTGCTGCTGATGGTCGACGTTGCCATCGAATACAATGGATGCGCGTTCTACAATAAGTTACATGCTTATCTAAATAAATACAGTTACATATATATAGGTAAGCAGCAGTCACAGCACAGGAAAATGGCCGCTTGGTTTTGGGTGTGGATGCAACTGCATTTTTGGTTGTAAATCAGCGAATGCATACTAAATACTTCTCCTTTTTAGGCGCATATTGCACCTGGGTAGGGGATTTGTTGCTCAAGTTTAGAGAAAATGCATGCACACATACATATGTATGTACATATGTATGTACGTGCATGACTATTCACACGTTTGTTGCATTAGGAGACAGATGCTTACATATAGCCACTTGCGATTGTGAACTTGCACGTAAACAAGTTTTGCCCTGGCTGGGTGGCTTAGATATACATATGTAATGCAAACATCCATGTAGATACATATGTACATACATTTGCATACATACATATATGTATAAGTAAATTAGATCGTATCGAAAGACCAAAATTTCACCGTACATCGCTTATACAAAATACTCTTGCAAAGCTTCGTAAGGAAAAGTTAAAACTAGGAAGGTGGGGAGCACTCCGAAAATTGAGGACGATCGGCACTGGAATGTATATCTCGAATGGTAGGTAGATATGTGTGTACCTACATACATCATACATACCTAGTTCATAATGCAGACGGATTATATATGTGTGTAGATATGTACATGTATTTTTGTATGGCAATGCATATGTGTGCATACATATATATATGCATGTACATATATATTGAATATACATATCAATTGGTATCCTACATACATATGTAGGTGTCAAAGCTTCCTTTTTTAAATTTTGTAAAAGCCTACGGAGAAATGAAATTAACTGCCAGTGTGTAAAAAAATATAATTATGCATGCATCTACATAACCAAGCCTACATACATACATTCATATGACCATAGATGTGTATGCAATAACGATTAGCTTGTAAAAATAGAGCGTTCGTAGGACTTCGTTTCGATCGTTGATTTGCCGATGACTGCCATTTCAATGCATTCAGCATTTCAATACATATTTATTATTTATATGTTTTGTATGTACATACATATGTATGTATGCATGTTTGTGTTCATAGATGAAAATGTGGGTAATACCGAATTTCTAGATAATTTGGGTATGCTGTACTGTCTTATCTTACTAAAGGTCTGAGATTCAACCCACATGACAAGTTATCATCATTAATTGAAGCTTAAACCATTTGGTCGTGTCGTAACAAGCCACGCCAACTATCACCTCGATTAGATTACTACGCCCGATGAGATTTGTGACTCGATCCATCAGCAATGCAGGATAGAACGGCATGATCCAACTGCCATAAGAAGTTTCCGTACAGGGTACAGCGGTACAAAATCGGCAATGGTAAGCCCTTCAGCGGATGATGCCAAAGTTCTAAAGGCGCAAAATGCCAAATATAGCCCTTAAATCAGCGATAAGGTTTAGAACATCGCTATTGACGGATCTCTTCAACGCCTGTATCCAAGAAGGAAACGTCAAAGAGTGGTTCTTTTGCTGAAACCTGGTAAGATGGCCCACAGGCCACTTTGTATGTTGGATTCAATAGGGAAGATTCTCGAACATATTATTATTGAGTGTCTGCAGCAGACCCTGGAAAGCCCAGGTGGCTTGTCAAATATTCATTTTGGATTTCGAAAATGGAGATACACGATAGATGCAATACAAACAGTTTTCAATATAGCCCGCGGAGCCATAACCGGAGGCCAAAGTAACAAGGTGCAGGCCCGGTAAGTTCCGGTAGCAAGCCCATTAAGACACCAGCCCGACCATCTCGGGAACGATTTAGTATGACCACATGAAATAAAGAAGATAGACTAACCATTAAGTATACGGAATTGATCAAGGCGACAAGCTGAGTTGATATAGCCGTGTCCGTCTGTGCGTCCGTCCGTCTGTCTGTTTGAACGCAAATTTTGAGATATCTCAATCAAATTTGGCACAAGGATGTATTTTTAATATATTAGACATTTGTCGGATCCGGTAGGATAAGACCACTATAACATATATCTCCCATAAAACCGATCGTTCAGATAAGACGATTTTGGTCATTCCTGCCGCAATTTAGAAAGTATAAACGTGAAACTCGGTGGTATATATTCTAATATATCATAGAAGATTTTCTGAAAAAATCACTTTGATCATAGCTATATATAGTATATATCCCATACAACCGATCGTTCAGATAGAAAGATTTTTGGCAATTTCTCCATTAATTTCCAATATAAAAACGTTAAACTTGGTGATATTTATTCTAATATATCATAGAAGTTTTCATGAAAAAATCATTTCGATCGGAGCTATATATAATATATATCCCATACAACCGATCGTTCAGATAGATAGATTTTTAGCCATTTCTCCCTTAATTTCCAATATAAAATCGTTAAACTTGGTGATATTTATTCTAATATATCATAGAAGATTTCCTGAAAAAATCACTTTGATCGGATCTATATGTATATAGTATCCCATACAACCGATCGTTCAGATAGAAAAATTTTTGGCCATTGCTCCCTTAGTTTCCAATATGAAAACGTGAAACTTGGTGATATATATTCTAATATATCATAGATTTCCTGTAAAAATCATTTCGATCGGAGCTATACATACAAGCGATCGTTCAGATAGGGGGGTTTTTTGCCATTTTTGTTTTATATTTATCTTAAAAATCGTTAGGTATGTACATCTGTTCACTATATATTTCTTATTTTATACATCCGATTATTTGGAGATTACGAACGGGATAAGATTATTGTTCAGCCCAATTCATGAAAGGTATGAAGTATTCGGCATAGCCGAAGATAGTCCCTCCCGTCCTTACTTGTTTTATTTATATAATAATCACAATTTGTTTTTGACAATAATAGAGCTGATCAATAATTAAGTTTATCAAGAACATATAAAAGTGTGTGTAAACGGATATAATTTTACAACTTATAAATTTATAGCTTTAATGAGTCCCCTAATGAAACAAACATGGTTCAACTATATGGTAGCAAATCTCTACAGCAACAACATCCCTTTGTTCAGATTGCCAAAATATGCGTGTTGGTGTTAGGCGAATGGAATGGAAAGAAAACATAAAACTTTGTAATTCTTGTGTGTTGTGGGAAAATAATGCGCTAAATTAGATGGATTTACTAAAAAAATTACTTAAAGTGATGTAAAACTATTTTTTAATCAAAAATTTACCACCACGGAAGTAAATAATTGTCAATGTGTTGGTTACTTTTTGCGTTTGCCATCTCCTTTTGACAATCCCTATGCCAGTAAAATGAAAAAAAAATAAAATCAGCTGATGAGATAATCCAACCATATAATTGAGCCATGGTAACTGTAGGGTTATGTTATTTTAATTTATGGTATTAATATTAGTTATATTTATATTCAACTTTATATAAAACTACTTTGTAGAAATTGAATGAATTGTTCTTGTTAATTTTTTATATTTCAATTTTGAAATTATTATAATCAAAAAATTTTCATTCTATAAAATTCTTAAAAACGAAAACGCAAGCATACTTTCGGGGGTTGTACCATAAAATAATTTTTATAATAAAATTTTTAACGAAAATAAATAGTGGTATTTTTTTATTTAAAATAAACTATAAAATTACAAGTCGGTGTATCAATTTTAAGTGGTTGTAAACCCACAATTGGCGATCAGCCAGGCTTTTAAAAAGCTCATAAACGTTTAATAGCGCGTCATCGTGTGAAATTTCACAATCGTTTTTCATCAAATGAAGTTGCAGAATTTAAGCTAATTTCTCGTTAAAATTGTTTAGCGTTTTAACCTAAAAGAGGAGTACAGTTGAAATATTCAACATTGAATTGCGGAAATTGAAAAGAACATTCACGAACCTACCTGAAAATCTGAAACAAAGGAATCGGAAGCACACATATTATTCAAGAAAGCTAAGCAGTAAGGAAGTTTTCGGGAGCGATATTTGGAGATACAAATTTATAAAATAAAGACTAAAGCGAAGTGTTAAATGCAAAATACCTAGAAAAGATCCGTTACAACTTTCTTTGTTCTTTCGCGAAATTCTAAGCAAAATAAATTTCATTTGAAAAGACGACAACAAACGAAAGAAATAAAAGCCGTAAATACAGAATTTGAAGAATACATATTTCTAATTAAAGAAAGATCATCGATCCAAAGAAGTGCATAAATTGAAAACGAAAAAGCTAACTTACTAAACAACCAGAGGGTTTTCAAACTGACTCATAGACAACGAAAATTGTACAAATGACATTTAAAAATATTTATTTTTCAATAATTTATGAAAAATATAAAATATATTAGAAAAATGCAATTTTTTTTATGCAGTAAAAGATATATGGCTTTTTTTAAATAGGCACATATTGGGTTATGTGCAACATCTATGAATAGTTACATATGCATTTGTTTTTGTTTTATCGGCCTATTCGTAAAGGATTCCTGGTGCGAATTCGAGCTCAAGGCAGAATAATAATTTATAATAATATTTTTTCTATATATAAAAAAATTGTGTTTGTCCGACCCTAACAGGTGATCTTAGCTGTTTACTATTGTGAACGTTTTTTTTTCAAGCTTTCTCCGCCGCCGCTGCCGATAAAGTGATCGGCGTAAACTTCTAAACTGAATGGCTGGACTCCAGATTATCACATTCTCCACAACTAATGAATATGGAAACATTCTGCAGCGTCAATGGTATGTTTGACGATCTGGAACAATATCATAAAGTTGCGGATGAGTATCTGGGAGGCTTGTAATACGAAAATTATATTTGTAAGATTTTGTTGATATGTATTTAAGGAAATCGACGTTTCGGTCATTTCGGAAAGATCTGGGTGGTTTTGCCTCAAAATCTCGTGGATCGTTAAAATTAAGGATAGCTCCTTGCGGAGGGAGGAGAAATGCTTAAAATGGTCACACTTTTGTAGCGTAGTTTCACCGAAGGAGATGTTTCTAGGCTAACTCAAATACTCGTCGTCAGCACAAAGACGACTTACGATTGCTATCAATTATCTACTAATAATGATGACTCTGATGGCACAGTTTTAACGATTAGCATCAATGCTGGCTATGTGTTGATCGCGCCAAAAACGCCTTCAGTTTTTCGGCTGTTTCTAAGAGCTACAATTCCCGACGTGCGAACAGTAGCAATCCCGACCACCAGTCTCTACAAAACGCTCCTGCGACTGCGACTTGGCACTCATATCTTCGTCGACGTCACTTTCCTAGAAATTAGGTGTTGCGCCCACGACTTCTGACGGATGTTTTTTGTCGAGCTATGCTGCTGAGTTACACCGAAAGAAACACCTTGAGACGTTAGGGAGTGACTATTTGGCTAAGGATGCGCCCTCGAAATCATAAGCATCTAAGTGGATGTCATTGCGTAACTCATGGGTGAAAATCGTATACATCCTACATAATTAAACTTTACAAAGACCGTGGATAAAAGTTTTAAATTAAAATAAACATTGACTTCAATAGCCTCGTTTCCGACCTTATGATTTAGAGCTCGTTATGGATGACCGCCTTCAGTTTCAGACTAGTTCAACTATCCCCTACGTTCGGGTAGTACACACAACCGTCATTTGTTCGACTGTCTTGGGAGCTTTTGCTTCACCACTTTGAGTGTTCTTGCGAAGGATGAAGCCTAACCGGGTTAAAATATGTGCCTACGTATTCACATTTGTAACAGAAGCCGTAACGGTTGATGAATATTTAAACATGGCCGATAGGCTATATCTAATGTGATTCACTCCAAGGGACTAGATGGGGATAGGGCCACCAACTTTAGGAAATATCAAACGGGGAGACTTGGGTGTTGAATGATGAGTGTGAAAAAAAATCAAAATTAACATTTTGGACGCTATTTTATAGTTAAGCAAATAAAGTGTGTTTTTTCAAACCTTTCTCATACGTGCATATATCTTCAACTTAAGAATGAGCTGAGATCATTTCAAAGGATTATTTAAACCCCTGAGCCTACTAAAGGTTTTTGCATCACTGATTTCGCTTATTCTTTCAACTAATATCGAATTTTTAAAAAAAATGGGCACTTTTCCGGTAACTTCCTTTTTTTTAACAACTTGAGGGACAATTTGCAAAACATGTGCGACTGGGTCATTTTATTTAAATTCATTGCTCTTTATTAAATTTTGAAAAAATTATGCGAAATGAGCATTTAATTTATTATATAACTTTCTTTTAGTGTTTTGTTTTAATAACTTGGTGATGCAAACTCCGTGGTAGCTGGCATTGATGCGCCTACATATTTTCTCAAATAACTTTTTGACAACGGTTAGAAGTATTGAATTTCGCAATTGGATTTGTATAACACATATTGGTAGGCCAATATTGGAATATGTTTTGATATCTGGAGCCCACGTTATCGGATTCATTGCGATAAACTGTAATCGGTACCAAAAACAGTTTTTGCTATTTGCTTTGAAACACTGCCCATGGGACACGTCAAGGAATCTTCCGTCTCGCCATACTGCAGCCGGTTAAAACTATTACAGTGCCTACATTACAGAGCCGTAGGGAGATGCTAATGTCTAATTTAGAGTAAAACGTCTAAGAGGGATGATAGCTAGCCCATTTCTGCTTGGCGAAATTAAGTTCAATGTGCCAGTCAGACCGCCAAGATATTTCAACAACTGCATATAATACATGCAGATCGAACTTCGAAATGCATGACGCACTTCGTGGCATTTGTCATGATTTCAATAATCATTGCAAAAACTAGATCTTGCGACCCGATTTTCAGAATTAAAAGTACCTGCTTACTACTTTAAATATGTAAGTTGTAACCCCTATACACAGGGCAGGGCTCAAGGGAATTTGGGCCCTAGGCGAGTTATTATTTGCAGCCCCTTTCTCCCGTATTATAGAAAGAAATTGGAGATCAGAAATATTAAATTCAAACTTAGTGTCAATAAAACAAAAAATATTTGATAACATTACAAAAGAAACAATACAAAATATAGGTATAAACTGAACACACCATTAAACAACATACAAAAAATATTTCCTTTGCATATAAATATATTTTTTTTCAACAAAAGAACGAAAATATAACACACAAAAGTATTTTTAATTATCTTAGAGTTTCTACTAAAACTTCATTTTCCGCGCCTTCAACTCAGAGAAAGTTGATAAAATTTTACTTAAATCTAATTTTTGCGCAATTCCTGCTCTATTGATAGCATTGCTAAACCGACAAGCCTTTCTGAGTCATGGCCGAACGCAAGTACGTTTTGATTAATTTCAGTTCGAAAAGCTAACGCTCGCCACTCGCAACCGACATGATATCGTCAACAAAATACTAAATGGAGCATGAGACTAGACAAGTTGTGTTGTAAAATATAAACTAAGGTGAAAATTAAATAATAATAATGAACTATAATATAGGGCCCCTACAAAATTTCTGTGCAAAAGGATTTTTAGTATATAAAAAGTGTTTATCGATTTGGTGCGTAGAGACTTGTGCGCCCTAGGCGGTGCGCGTAGGTTCGCGTATATTGTACAGCCGTCGTCTGCCTATACCTCTGTAAGCGCTTTTCGACTTTGAATTGTGAATGACTTAATATATACAGTATATTTTTGTCAATTATAGAATTGAATGTATTTAGTCGCCCAATACCTTTGTTGTTTGTTTTTTTTAATACAACTCCTTGTGGTTTTGTAATTATTATATGATAATTATTATTATATATTTACAATTAGTCTTTTTACTTAATAGCTCGCCAAACATCATACAGCAAGATAACCGGACCAGAGGAGTGTTCTATGCACGTGCAAGGTAAATAGTTAAAGTTTTAATTCTATGCAGGTAGTTTTCAACCAATTTTCTGGCAATCCACAGAGGTTGTGCCCATTTGGAAGCTCTCAACCTCATCGTCATCAACAAAACCACAACACCCGCCGCTAACATGCAGTTCGCCGTGCGCAAACCAATTCTGTGAAACAGTTAGTTGGAGGAAGTTATTGTTCGGAAATCCTATAGGGAAACACATGACTCCCAGCTACAGCGAACCAGGAAGATGTAGGGCTATAAAGGCGAATCCCGCATACCAGGCATACGGTGGCATAGGGAGCTAGGGAGAGTTGTTTTCTATGGCATCTTCTTGAATCTTTTATTGCGAAGATCGTGGTGGGTAGGTAGAGAAAGCGAATGTCAATTGCCATCTTAGACACCGCGGATCAATCAATATGACGTACATTAAGGTGTTCTCCTTTTTCTTTTTACAAATTTGTTTCTTTCGAAATTTTCCATTCTGTTAGTATGACCTGTTACTTTCCATTAGAATCCTTTTAAATATAATGCAGTTGAGGTATGGCAAAAAACAAACCCCACACCCAAGGAGCTAAGGCACCAGAGGATTCCGACTGCCGCGACCCTTCAACTGTCAGTAGGGTTTATATCCTTTCCTATTTTACTACCTAGGAACCGGCACCTACTTATTCATCATCACCTACCTCCTGGTAGTTGTACATCATTTCAGGCTAAAATATTTATTAAGTGCATTAGCATTGTGTGGTACATACATATGTATGTATCATAATAAAAATGAAACCTGCTCTTAAATATTTGAATATGTGTGTGAAAAATCGCAAAAAAGCACTCCGTTTGTACGATAGACACCAGTCAGTCAGGTGAAACTTAAGATCGAAATCTATTATATTAAAAAAAATAAGAGAGGCTAAGTTCGGTGTAACCGAACATACCATACTCCAGTTGAAGGCTATGAAGACAAAATAAGGAAATCACCATGTTAGTGTAAATGACTTAGGGTAACCATGGAATGTGTTTTGTATGACGATGTGTTAATCAAATGGAAGGTATTAAAGAGTATTTTAAGAGGAGTGTGCCATAGTTCTATAGGTGGACACCATTAGGGATATATCGCATAAAGGTGGACCAGGGGTGACTCTAGAATGCGTTTGTACGATATGGGTATCAAACGAAAGGTGTTAATAAGTATTTAAAAGGAGTGGGCCTTAGTATGAGTTGGACGCCTTTCGGATATCGCCATAAACGTGGACCAGGGTGACTCTAGAAGCGTTTTGTACTATATGGTATCAAACGAAAGGTGTTATATGTGTAATGTTTAAAAGGGAGTGGGCCTTAGTTCATATGGTGGACGCCTTTTTCGAGATATCGCCATAAGTGTACCAGGGTGACTCTATAATGTGTTTGTTGACGAAATGGGTTATCAATATTAAAGTATTATGAGGGTTTTTAAAGGGAGTGGTGGGTAGTTGTATGATGTGAAGGTGTTTTCGAGAGTATCGACAAAATGTGGACCAGGGTGACCCTGAACATCATCTGTCGGTACCGCTAATTTATTTATATATGTATATACGAACAGTATTCCTTCAAGATTCCAAGGGCGTTTGATTTCGCCCTGCAGAACTTTTTTCATTTTCTTCTACTTAATACGGTAGGTGTCACACCCATTTTATAACAGTTTTTTTCTAAAGTTATATTTTTGCGTCAATACACCCATCCAATTACCCTATGTTTCATCCCCTTTTTCGTATTTGGTATATAATTATGGCATTTTTTTCATATTTTCGTAATTTTCGATATCGAAAAATGGCGTGGTCATAGTCGGATTTCGGTAATTTTTTACACATACAAGTGAGTTCAGGTAAGTACGTGAACTGAGTTTAGTAAAGATATATCGATTTTTTGCTCAAGTTATCGTGTATAACGGCCGAGCGGAAGACAGGCGGTCGACTGTGTAATGCAAACTGGGGCGTCGCTTCAACCGATTTCGCCCTTTTTCACAGAAAACATTATCGTCCTAGAATCTAGGCCCCTACCAAATTTCACAGGATTGGTAATTTTTGTTCGACTTATGACTAAAAGTATCCTAGACAAATTAAATGAAAAAGGGCTGAGCCACGCCATTTTTAAATTTTATTTTATTTTGTATTTTGTTGCAGCATACATATCATTACTGGAGTTGAATGTTGGCATAATTACTTATATACTGTAAATGATATTAACTTTCTTTTAAAATTTGACTTAAAAAAATTTTTTTAAAAAGTGACGTGGTCGTTCTCCAGATTTTGGTTAATTTTTTTATAGCATACATATGAGTAATAAGAGTAACGTTTCCTGCCAAATTCATCATGATATCTTCAACGACTGCCAAATTACACGCTTGAAAAACTTCTAAATACCTTCTTTTAAAAGTGGGCGGTGCCACGCCATTGTCCAAAATTTTACTTAGTTTCTATTCCACGTCTTAAGCTCAACTCACCTGACCAAGCTTCATCGCTTTATCCGTATTTGGTAATGATTATAGCACTTTTCGATTTCGTAAATTTTCGATATCGAAAAAGTGGCGTGGCTTTATAGTCCGATATCGTTCATTTTAATAGCGATCTGAGATGAGTGCCCAGGAACCTACATACCAAATTTCATCAAGGTACCTCAAATAATAAAATATTACCGTTGATCGTACTTGTATCAAGGTTAGTTTAAAATAACAAAAAAATTAAATAAGTCTATTCGAAAAGTAAATTTTTGGTTAAAAATAAATTGTTTTTACGAGACCGTGTGAGATTCAGTTTCCAATTTTGAGTTCCGCTTATACTTTATAACGTAGCTTCACCCGCCTACCACACGGAAATCCTGGCTTCAAGTCACGAGCAAAGGCAACATCAAAATATTTAGAAACAAGTTTTTTGTTGTGTTTGTTTTGTTTGGCGGTCACCGTAGTGTGATGTAGCGTGCTCCGCCTATCACACCGTATGCCCTGGTTCAACTCCCGGGCAAAGCAACATCAAATTTTAGAAATAAGTTTTTCAATTAGAAGAAAATTTTTCTAAGCGGGGTCGCCCCTCGGCATGTTTGGCAAGCACTCCGGGTGTATTTCTGCCATGAAAGCTCTCAGTGAAACGCATCTGCTTTGCTAGATGCCGTTCGGAGATGCGGCCAATAAAACATGTAGGAGTCCCGTCCTGGCGCATTTGTAGGGAAATTCAGAGGAGCGCACGACGCAAATTGGATAGGTAGTAGATAGCTACGGCTTAGATCTCTTCGAGTTATGCTGCGCTATACCTTATTTTTATTGTAGTTTTTGTCAACTATAACACTTTTTTAAGGCACGGGTTCGAACTGCGGCGAGTGATTTCGTAGTGTGTTTCTGCCGATAGAACATATGCTCAGTGAAATTATTCTATCTGCCTCGTAATGCCAAAACCTGTGAACGCAGTCTCCTCCGATTGTAGGAAAGACTATAAGAGAGCGACCTATAATTTTGCTCTGCGGAGTATCAATCGCGCTACAATATTAACTTTATATAGAAAAATGTAGCCGTAGTTGTTTAGCTATATGTTCATACATGACATTAACTCCAGTTATGCTTATCGTTAGCTAATGTGAAAATGTCGCCTCCAAAGTCAACTATTTGCGAATTTTACAGAGACGAAAAAATAATATTTTGTGACAATAACCCTTTTTTCAACTGTGAGATGAGGATCGCCTGATTGTTGAATACTTTGAGTGTAGAAGCTTTGAAAGGAGAATAAGAAATATAAGTGTGAATGCTACCCAGAAGCTATTTTTAGAGATTCCTTAGCTAGCTTAGATAATTCACAGCAGCAATCAGAACAAATTTTTTCTCCTGACATTAGCGCTTGTTTACTCATATGTTTCCCGCATCACTCTCGCCTTTAATAACTTGAAATGTAACACTGTAAACTCTAGATATATTTCACAAAAAGAATATTTATTTGTCGCACTATTTCTAATGGTTCTGATCTGACTCTATGCAGATGGTGCGCAGATAATAATTATATTTTAATTCAAACTAGAAAGCTGTTGTTGTGCGCTATTACCTAAAAGAGTACAACTCACCTTACATACTTTATCTACAACTAGATACTAATCTCTTATCGTTGTCAAGACAGAGATACAGACTTGGTGAGTAACTTTGACTCCATCAGCTCTCTTATTTCTAGTGAGCTTGCATTGACGTTCGTTGTTTCAATAAATTTGTTGCTAGATGTTGGTTCAGTAGACGTAACTTTAAGTGGCTTTAAGGACCCTATAGACGTTGAAGGCACTTTATATACTCCTGGTCTAGCTAGAAGTGTCTTGAATATTGCTCAATTGAATATGGAATCGGCATTTCTATGATCTAACTCCTATAGACAAAATTGAGAGAGTTTGAACAATTTTACAAAATTGCTTCATGGACCCAGATGCTTCCATACATATACCAGCAGGCGCAAATTGTCTTGATCTCAGGTTTCTATTGCATGACAGTAGAACTTTATCTCACTCATGCTGGCCTATAGATGTATATAAACTTTAGCAGCGATATTGCTCTGATTTATCTAACTTTGTTCATATCATACCCATATTCCTGACTGCGGGGAGATGCCTTCGACCAAATTATTAGATTATTTATCGAAATATACTCAGTAAAACGAATAGGCTTCATGACTGCACCGCTATAAACTAGACTGTTTATACATCTAGCTAAACTCGATTCTAGTACGTGTTATTAATGCCTTAATAACTAGCTTATATGAGTTCTAAGCTTGATTGTTTTCTATTTGTTGCACGGCTATCTGTGAAACCAAGAGCTATGTACATATCATAGTTGATCTAGCTATGTAGAGATTGAGTAGATTATGGTCGGTGCAAATGTATTTATCAAACGCAAAGCCATGTCTCGCAATGGGTGAATCGCGAATTCAGGGTTGTCTTCACAACTCCTCTCAGGGATTGCCCGCGCAGATATATAGCTTCTCCAACCAATTGTCACACTCCCCTACGCGTGGCGTCATCCTGTTCCATATGACTAGGTCGCGAGTTGCTTCGCTGGCGACGCCAAGTTTATCTCATGGAACTAGTGGGTGGAGGAGGAGCGGGATGGCCTATGTATAGGTTTAATGTGGTCTATTTTGGACATAAATCGTTCCGAGATGGCGGCTATGTACGTCTAATAGTGCTTTGTTACCGGTAACGTACGCGGATCTATATCTTCGCATAAGGACCCATTACAACATCGGTAACGACTCCCTCAAAGCCTTTGGTAGTGGATCCTTATCGGTAATACATATCACACAACACTAACAAGCATACGAGTGCTTTTAGACTGAGATGATATTAAAGAAATGACTATGTTATTCGGTAGGTATTGATATGTTATTGAGCAGGTTGATTTAGCACATTCTTTAACACGCTGACGACGAGCAGCATTTACACCTCATTGCTCTCACAGCACGTAAAAATGAAATACAAATTAAAAATATTTTTTTAATTTATTTGATCATAACTTTGGTAGAAAATATTGAAACGAACGTAGTACATCAGGACGAGCAGGCGACAGCTGTTTCGAGATACCATTTTGATACCGATTGTATAATCCTACTTGCATATAGCTCTTTCCTCCTCGGAGGGGTAGCTCGAATTGCGCGTCTACTCCCTGACGATAGTTGAAATGGTTACAATAGGTCATCAGCTGTACGTCATGCT
Source organism: Eurosta solidaginis (assembly GCA_029619165.1). NCBI lineage: Eukaryota > Metazoa > Arthropoda > Insecta > Diptera > Tephritidae > Eurosta > Eurosta solidaginis. The sequence continues at coordinate 2,255 of JARSSU010036271.1, read as the reverse complement.
TAGTTGTTGTAAAGTTTTTCTCGCAATTAGCCTTCTGTCTTTGCATATTTTATAATCTTGTTGTACACATGACATAGCTTCGTATGCTTAATTATGTGTTGAAAGCTATGCTTGTACGCGCGTTTTCAAGAAACTTTGGTTTTGTGCTGTTTTTTGTTTTTTGTTTGTTGTTCTATTTACAGACTAACAACGAATTACTCAGTTTTATCTGTTGTATGTTATCGATGTGTATGGTTCGACTCCTCACTCCTCGGAGAACAGGCTTTGAAGAGATTTACAAGTGTACTAATCAGACTAAGCGCTGTCGTCCTTGTCTCGTGCCCGGATGTACACGTTGCTCTAGATTTTTCCGCAATTTCTTATAAATTATAAACAAATTAAATAAAAAACAAATTGCTTCATGCTGAGTCAACTACTATAATGTTTTCATGCATTGAAAATAGGGTCATACGGCTAGATCCGCGTTTAAATCATACACATAATATATGTGAATCGATGTATATATGAATTCGTAGTTTCATAAACTGTAGTAAAATAAATTTTGAAAAAGTGACTTAGACACATTTTCACGCTAAGCTATACGTTGAGTGTATCAGTGTTGAGCATCACAAATAATTCATGGTTCTACAGAAGCTTAGATCCTAATTCAGAATTAACACTTCTGAGGTTTTTCAGCTTATCAATATGAAGTGAGATAGAACAATGGTTCTATAGGTATTTTTAGAATTATTTGATGTTTGAAATTGAATATTATTCATTTTTTCTATATTCCATTGTGTACATTACTACAACTGAAAAAGCTTTCTATATCTCCATTGCCATAACTCACGTGTCGCGATAATAATAGCTGCCACGGGAGACATGGCGTGATCGTGATGCTCTAGAGAATGGAAGATAGCTTGTGTATATATATGCTCTGCGGTTATATAAATTGGAACTGCCATGAATTGCCGTGCAGTGTGTCCATTTTGTCTCAGCCTCAGCTTTGCTTTAAATGTGTGTAGACTGACTAATCAGACTACATATTATCTATTCGTATTCGAAATCTAGTGTACAGATAATCGGAGCAGCTTCAGTTGAGCTAATACATTATTAATAATCAGTACAAAGTGCAATGCACAATAGACCCTGTGCGTCATATTACAAATTTTTAGAAAAACATTATTAGGTCTAGACAGTCATTCTACGCTCAATACAGACCGCGCCCATCTGTATACATGTTTAGTCATCAACATTCGCAGCGATCTTGTAGTAATTCACATGTTTACTATACCTAATAAAATTGTAGATATTAAATATTTTTTTTCTCTAGCTGATACTACATTTTAATTCTTGTATTATACTTGGTAGGCTGAGGTGGATATATAAGCTAGTTTGTGTTTGTTTAGCTGAATATACGTGTGAAATCAGTATAGGAAGTCTATACTACAGGATTCACAGCAGAAGAGATAAATTGAAATGAAGTAATATTTCGATATTTGATATTGAGTGCTGTTCATACAACTCGATTTAGCTTTACACAATAGTATTTGATAGCTGGTTGGCTCATCTCTACAGCAAGAAGATACCTTTGTTCAGACTGTCAAAATGTGCGTGTTGGTATTAGGCGAATGAAATGGAATGAAAACATAAAACTTTGAAATTTTGTGTGTTGTAAGAAAATGTGTTCAATGTTTTGGTTTCATTTTGAGTTTGCCATCTTCTTTTGACAATCCATACTCAGTGAAATGAAGCATAAAATCAGCTGAGAAGATGAGCCAACCATATAGTTCAGCCATGCGCAACTGAACTTTGAATCTACTCATAAACACACTTTACAAGGTTTTATTTGCAGTTGAAAACAATTTATTACTACTCCAATTTTTTTCAAGAGGACAATTTATATTATTACAATTTATTATATATAAATTGGCGTAATAAAATTGCCAAATAGTATAAATTGCCATTTTGGTGTGTGTTTGAACTAGTATAAGTTTTCACTTCACACTTGAAATACTGTATGTTGGTTTGTTTTTAACTAAAAATCGAAAGGATAACGTCCAGTGGATGTTATAGTATAGGGCTTGCCCACGGAATAACGCGGGGTGAAGTAAAAGTGGGATATTTCCAGAACTAGTCTGCACTTAAGGACAGGAGAGAAAATAAAAAAAAAAATTAACAGGAATAAAAAAAAGGCAGGAGAGGGGAAAGGCATACCTATAACAAGAGATAGGATAGGGGGAAAATTGTTGGTCAACTGAGAGAACAGAGGAAAA
>JARSSU010036268.1:0-24628 GCA_029619165.1 Eurosta solidaginis | reverse complement strand
GGCCAGATAAGTACGTGAACTGAGTTTAGTAAAGATATATACGATTTTGGCTCAAGTTATCGTGTTAACGGCGACTGTGTATAAAAACTGGGCATGGCTTCAATCGATTTCGGTTCACAATGGATTGTAAATTTTTGTTGGGACTTATGACATTAAAAGTATCCAAGACAAATTAAATGAAAAAGGGCGAGCCACGCCCATTTTGAAATTTTCTTTTTTTTTGTATTTTGTTGCACCATATCATTACTGGAGTTGAATGTTGACATAATTTACTTATATACTGTAAAAACATTCACTTTTTTGTTAAAATTTAACTTAAAAATTTTTTTTTGCGTGGTCGTTCTCCGATTTTGTTCATTTTTATTAAGCATATACATAGTAAAGGTGTAACCTTTCTGCTAAATTTCATTATGATATCTTCAACGACTGCCAAATTACAGCTTGCAAAACTTTTAAATTACCACGGGCCACGCCCATTGTCCAAAATTTTACTAATTTTCTATTCTGCGTCATAAATTCAATCCACCCACCTAGTTTCATCGCTTTATCCGTCTTTGGTAATGAATTATCGCACTTTTTCGGTTTTTCGAAATTTTCGATATCGAAAATGTGGTCGTGGTTATAGTCCGATATCGTTCATTTTAAATAGCGATCTGAGATGAGTGCCCAGGAACCTGCATACCAAATTTGATCAAGATACCTCATAATTTACTCAAGTTATCGTGTTAACAGACGGACGAACGGACGGACATGGCTCAATCAAATTTTTTTTCGATACTGATCATTTTGATATATGGAAGTCTATATCTATCTCGACTCCTTTACACCTGTCTAACCAACCGTTATCCAATCAAAGTTAATATACTCTGTGATCTCTGCTCAACTGAGTATAAAAATGTATGTTTACATGAATCCGAAATCGTAAAGTTTTCCTGGTAACACTGATGAAGGTTCATCTTCAAAAAGTCTTCCAACAATACCACCAACTCTGTATAAAGGTCCAGAATTTTTAGCGACTTCGTATCGGTACAGTGAATATTGAGTTTTTGCGATCTGAAGAAGTCAACGAAATAATTCGTCGAGGTATCAAAAGTGTGCTGTTATTTTTCCACGCGATTGTCATGACGATGACGGTGTCCCAAAAATATTTCCTTGTATAGCAAGAAGGCTAGCAATATTTCACTAGTTCTTTCGTTAAAAGTTACTTAATCTTATCTGAATGTATATATCCGAACCGATTTTCGTTTAAAGTGTTTATTTGTGGGTATTTCTACTATGAATAGCTTGTCAGTGAAAATGCATCATCCTTGCGTCAGCTTCCGTTTGGAATCGGCATAAAACAAATAGGTCCCGTCTGCCAATTTGTAGCGAAAATCAAAAGGGAGCAAGACGCATATTCGAAGAGAACTTCGGCCCAAATTTATTTCCTTGTATTGCAAGACTTACTACTTACTTACTTAATTGGCGCTTAACCGTCTAAACGGTTTATGGCCGTCCAGCAAGGCGCGCCAGTCGCTCCTTCGCATTAAATTTACAATAGACGTGGAAAAAGATTGTCAACTACCGTTTTTGGACCGTTAATCAACAGGAGAAACACCAAATTATATATTGACTGGTAACAGGAAACCCACAGCTTTGGGAAGACTAATTAACTTTCATTGAAAACATGAAAAAGTACAATATTAAATGCCGCCAAAGGCTTCATAAGACGGGTACTTACAATAACGACAGAATGTATCACAAGAAGAATGTCACTATCATAAAAGAACTCTAGATGAACTTCGGAAATTTGTCGGTGATTTGTGTGTGATTTGTCGAAAAGCTATCGACGTGTTATCAAAATATTATTGATTTGTTATCGGAAAGTGTTACCAGTTTAATACGGACTTGCTACTTATTTGTTATCGAAAAGTTGTAGATTTGTTATCAAATTTTATTGCTATGTTTTGGATTTTTTTTTGATTATTTATCGAAAAGTTATAGATTTGCTATAACTTAAAAGTTATCGATTCGGTATCGTAAAATTATCAATTCCCTCGTATCGTGTTACCAATTTGTTATTGGCATTTTAAAGATATTTTATCGACGATTCATCGGTTTATCATGAAACAGACACCGATAAAACATCAATGCAAAATCGGTGACCCATCTATAATCCGTCTATATCAGGATGATGACTCGGCACTAACAAGCCGATAGCATATTGATAACTCGGCGATAATATTTCGCTATCGATAGTAAGCCTATAATAAAATAATAACTGGTCGACATCGGTTGTTATGGATAAGAGCCAACAAAGTTGTTCTCAGAGAGCCCAACATTTTTTCTTTCTTGTAAAGTTTCTCTTGTTGGGGCTTATGTCTAACCCTACACGTATGTACACCTACATGTTTATACGTTGAACTTTACGAGTATTTAGTACTCACGCCTTTTTTCGTTATATATGTCGATGTGTATGTTGCACAATAATACGTACGCGAGGTAGTTTGAAATTGAAGACAGAATGGTTGGGTTAGGTGAGGTTGACCGGCCAGTAAAGAACTCACATAGACAGAGTATATCCATAGTACTACCAGAATTTTCTTACTTATAAACTAATTCCGTCCTTTTGGCGAACGGTAGAAGCTTTCTAGGACCCAGATGAATAGCTGCTTCGTGATCTGGAAACTCTGCCGCCGTTACTAGCTGGAGCCCCCACCTGGCGGGCACAGGACATGAACATAGAACGTGCTCAAACGTTTCTTCCTGCATCCCGCACTTCTGACATCTACTGTTACTGCAGAGGCCTAACTTATAAGCAAGTGACGCCAGAAGGCAGTATCCAGTTAGTATGCCCATCGTAAACCTTAAGTCTTCTATGATTAGAGATGTATGCAACATTGTTGGTATAAAGTACTAGGATGCGCACATGATCTTATAAATTTTGCAGCCTCGCTCTTCTGTCCGCGCTTTTTCGTATACAACTGCTGTCTTATTTAGAATTTTTTAAATGGATAGGGACGTGTACTGTCGATTGATCGTGCGTTGCAACCTCTTTTGCATACTCATCGACCTTTTCGTTATCATTTATCACTTTATGGCCCGTAGCCTAGTATGCTTCTTTGCATTTTGGGACACTTTTTGTTGAAGTACTGTGTGAGATTATTGTATTGATCGTCGTCTGACTATCATTATACACTATTTTGAGCGACTGCAGTTTAAGCATGCTTCCTCCAAAATTGTTGCTGCTTTCTTCACGGTTAAAATCTGCCTGAAAACACTGCAGTAGTCTTTTAGGTTGTAGGATCTACTTATTTCTGGATCACAATAAATAGCGAACCCGATACCTTCCGTTAATTTAGAATCATCGGAAAACACGTGCATAGCAGATATGCCTTGCGCAAACAGTACGGCTCTATTGTGGTCCCAAGATGTCTTTCTCATGACGGGACCATGTAGTCCGTTCGATCTATGTGATGGTTAAAAAATTATATTCGTTTTATTGTAATTTATTCCTTTCTGTAAAGAAAAACACAAGAGTTCTTTCTAGCGGTCGAACAAAATTAATTTTTGTTGTTATATCGCCCTACTGATTTGTAAGATCGCGGGTTTGAATCGAGCTCAAGGGCTATCAACAATTATTTTGTCATTATTATTGTTATAATAAATTTTTTCTTATTTGAAAAATTATTAAATTAGAATAGAAGAATGAAAAAATTTTTGTTGAACAAATTGATTATTTTTATACAAATATTTCCTAAATACTATAATACATATTTACACTAATACTTGCAAACTAAGTGTACAACATATATTCATATATGCAGGTCAGCAAACTATTCACATGCATATATAGTCAGTATACAGGCCAACGAACTATTCAGATACATATATACTTAGCATATACTCAGTTCGCTGGGAAATGCAACTTATTGAAAAACATAAACAAATATGAATCATGCATATAGAAATGCATAAATACTTAATGAGTTGGAGTTGAATACACTCTTTATTTTGGACAATGGCACACGACAAAATGTATGTATGTATAAATTTAATTAATGTAAGCATAAATGTAATTTAATGTAATGTAAGCATAAATGAATTTTAAGGCATACTGCACCATCCGCGTTTGAAAGAATAGCCATATCTATAATTATGTATGGCTATTCATTTAATGACATAATGGCCCCTATTATGAGACAAATTCGATCTTCGACTGTGGTCGAAAGAGCTGATCGAACGAATTTTCATTCGGTATTTTGACACTCATTCGATCTACGGCTAGATTCTGTAATCCAGTCTCATCTCAAGTCTCTAAGTTTGAGATTTTCCTTTAGAGACAATTTTTGTGACTTGAAATGATTTCGGTATTCAGTAAACGAAAGTCACAAAAACACCATATCAACGAAATTCACCAAAAAGACAATTTTCTCATACAATGAATAAATAATATAGCATTGCATTTTGTCAACATAACGTTGGGTGGTATTGTGGCTGAGCTTGCGAAGACGCCGTTCATAACTTTGTATAGAAAATCCGAAAGTGTGTAGGTTCGAATATCAGCGCCACCACATAGAGTTCTATGTGGTTTTTTTTTAAGTATTTTCCGTTTTTAAATTTTTTCTACGCTTATTTTAATTTGAGGGATAAAGCAGCATATTAAAGCGTTTTTCGCAAATAATTTTCATACTTTTTCTACAATTTTCATGTTTGTGATCTGCCCCTGTCTAGCTCACAAATTATTGATTGCTTTTGTGAGGCTGGAGACGCGAGACAGCTTACAGAATTGCAAACTGTCTCAAAAGTGATTTTCACCCCAAATAGTCTCTAATAGTGACTAGAGACGGCTTACTGAATTCAGCTGCTAGACTAATGTATTTGTTCGATAATTCGATAAATTCAACCGTTCAGAAAAGCACATTCCTATCATCTGTCAAATAAAATAAAAGCAAAATTATCTATTAAGAAAAAAAAGCTTAAGTGTTGGAACTAGCCAGAAGTATAAAACGCTGAAATGAATTTTAACGCGTAATTGTAGCTTTCTAAACACTTTTAATTTCTGGACATGTTTTTCCATATGTTAAAAATAAACGTGCATGCACCTATCCAGTAAAGATGAATGGCTGCAACAATGCGCAAGAGCCAAGTCTACTCCAACCATTTTGAAATTAGCAACAATTCTCAGATTTTGCGCTAGGGATTGCCTCAACTGAGCATCGGGTATGAGAATGCACTCGGAATTTTTTCCACCTGATCCTTTCTGCAAGTTCGTTTTTTTAAATGGATTTTATCCAATTTATGAAATCAGTCTTCCAAACAGTTGTTTTGTATTCACGAACTTGGGCCTATATGTAAGGTTCTTAATTTATATTGACTAAATTATTTTTATTTAACTTTGTTATTATGTTACTTTGAACTTTGTAATTTTAATATGTTTTATAATATTTTAATTTTCAATATTGATTTTACTATTTTAAAAAATTTTCATTATTATTAAATTTTGCATCCTTAAAAATATAACATTTTCTTTTAAATAAATTTTGTGTGGATATTAATTTTAATAAAAATATAGTTTAGATACGATTAATACAAATAGTTTGAAATTACTATTAGGTAGCAAAAAAGTAGGAGGTAAAAACACAAAAACTTACGTTTCAAACAATTTTCGTCTAATAAGATACAGCGTCGACAATAAATTTCTATTTGCTTCAAAATTGGATACACAACGAAACTTTTGACAGAGATTAGATGTCATAATACCAATTTTTAATTCGATTTTCGATGTTCGATAGCCAGCGAAGATCGAAAAATGCTCATAATAGGGGCCAATTAAATTTGAGTTTGTTTAGGTTTTTGTTGTTTCACTTTATGACGTACTTAAATTTTAAAGTTGCTTATATTTACAAAATTGCTATGGTTCAGTGACATTGTTATTTTCGTTTATTCAATTGTTGTGCGGTAATGATTTATGACATAATTGTAAGTTGATTCCAAAAAGAAATACATTTATTTGTTTGTGTCGTCCTTTTCGTTCTTTGTTTTGCTTTGTTTGCATTCGTTTTTTACATACATATGTACATATTTTGTTTCGAGGGCTTATAAAAAAATGTATGACATGAGTAAGCTGGAATTCTTTTATTTATTTAAGCTTAAGCTTTTGTACCATGATTTCCTCATTATTTAGATTAAAACTATTTTGTTTATTAATAATTGCATTTTATATAAGTTTAAGCCTATTTTTATGAGTTATTATTTTCTTATTCTTATTGTTATTTGTGCTATCGCTATTTTCTACTCTATGGGGAAAATTGCTTTGTTTATCAATATTTTCTATTCTGGGGAATTAGTTTAAAACAATTTTTCTTATCGATATTTTCTACTATATAGGTCTCTTTATATCTACTATCTAACTTATGACCTGTTTCACCTTTAACTAATACTAAATCTGAATAAAGAAAAATATCCAAAAAGGCAATTGGGAAAAGGTTTACAACAACTAAGTAATGACGTGGCTGAGTGCGTTCGTAACACTTCAACCATCGTAGTAGTGCGGGTTGAAACCCCACTCCCGGGAGAAAAGGCTTTGAAGAGATTTACAAGGGATAATCGAAACAGCTGTCGCCTTGTCCGTCCTCATGTCACTTTGTTAAAATTTTCCCTAAATCAATAAATAAATCTCCTATATTTATTTCCTTACTGACTATGTCTATCACATTTATTTTTTGTTTTTCTTTAGTTTCTTCTACTAATTTCTTAGTTCTTGTTGTGCTATTTGTGATCTATATTTAATTTCCTTATCATAAGCCTCATCACTATATATTAGGCTTATTATATTTTTTTGCAAGAATTCGTAAGTGAGGGGTGTTTTAGCGAAAAAGAGTTCAAAAGGACAATAGCCATGAGCAGTCGAAGGTATTGTATTGTAACAAAACGAATAATATTTCAGATACTCGTCCCAATCGTCTTTGTCATTGGATATATAGGAATGCATATATTCATTGGATGTTCTATGACTGCGTTCAACAGTGCCCAAAGTTTGATAATGGTAAGGTGTTGAGGTTTTATGCTCAATTTTGAGAAGTTTGCACAATTCCTCAAATAAAATAACTTTGTATTCGGTTCCCATATCCGTTATGATTATTTTTATACAACCATAAATCAGAACGAAATGCTGAAATACAGCATAAGCAACTGCTATAGCATGTTTGCTCTGAATGGGCACTGCCACTAAATATTTAGTTAGATCACAGACAACAGCATAGTCATTTCCGTGTATCGATTTCGGTAATGGTTCGATTGTATCTATTTTTGCTATGTCCAAAGCCTTCGGAGGTGTCTCCGTTATGGTCATTGGTTCTTTCAAACGTTTATTAATTTTATTCATATTGCAGTGGATGCAATTTTTTATATGTTTCCTTATATCATTTTTCATATTTTTCCAGTAATATTTTTGTCCTATTTTGTCTGTCATACGATTTATTCCTGGGTGGTCACTAAAAACAGGATCGTCATAATATCTATGAAGAATTTCTTTAATTTTTTCTACATTTGTCACATGCATAACCTCTTGAGTTAATGCAATTTTTAAATTTTTGAGAAGTATGGTACCTATTTCCTTAAAGTTGTCTCCTAAGGACAACTGTATTTTTGCAAGTCCTAAATTGCCGGCTTCATTCATAAGTCTGGTAAAGAATTGACCTAAGGCAATCTTCGCATCAATAATTGGGTTGCTTTTATTTATTTTGCTACAAATATTTTCTTTTTTGAAATGTAATTTCGGAGGACTGAAAACGAGCTCGACATGTCTTCTAACTTCATATTTATTAAGCGCTTCATTCTCATTGTGACTTTCATTTTCTTCATTTCTTCTATTATTACTGGTTGTTTGTCTATTTTGTGATCTTGTTGTAATTTTTAATACTTTGCATGCTTCCACTGACATATCTTTGAGATTTTTTAATATCAATTCGCGATAGTGCGTCAGCTACGTAATTTTCTTTTCCAGCTATGTACTCCACTTCAGAGTAATTCTCTTCCAAATCTATTCTAACTCTTGTTAACTTGGATGAAGGGCTCTTCATTGAAAAAAGGTATGTTAAAGGTCGATGGTCAGTTTTAACTAAAAATTTTCTACCATAAACGTATGGTATAAAATAAGTTAGGACCCAATGAATTGCAGCTAATTTATCTAATTTTTCTATTGTTGCTTTATTAATTTCGCCTTTTGCGAATGATCTTGACGCATATGAAATTGGTAATTGTTTGCCTTCATATGCTTGACTAAAAACTGCGCCACAGACATAGCCACTGGCATCTGTTCTTGTACAAAATTCTTTATTGAAATCTGGATATTGTAAAATATTTGGACTAATTAATGCTTCCATTAAATAAACAAAGGCGTCGTGCTCCTCTTGATTTTCCCTACAAATTGGCCGGACGGGACCTACATGTTTTATGCCGACTCCGAACGGCATCTGCAAGGCAGATGAGTTTTCACTGAGAGCTTTTCATGGCAGAAATACACCCGGAGCGCTTGCCAAACACTGCCGAGGGGCGACCCCGCTTAGAAAGATTTTCTTCTAATTTAAAAACCTTATTTCTAAAATTTTGATGTTGCTTTGCCCGGGGTGCGAACCCATGGCATACGGTGTGGTAGGCGGAGCACGCTACCATCACACCACGGTGGCCGCCAATAATAGAGAAATTACAGAAAGCTACAAATCGTTTAACTCGTTGGCTGTTTTGGGAGTTGGATAATTTAGAACTATTTCAAATTTTCTTGGATCTGGTAGAATTCCTTTACTTGTGCACTCATGTGCTAGATGAGTTACTTCTTGACTAAAAATAAGCATTTATCGGGATGTAGTCTTATATTATATTTTCTACAAGTTGAAAACACGTCTCGTAAATTTTTCATCATGTGATTTTCGGAACAACCTAATACTACTAAATCATCCATGTATAAAAATGCTTGTGAAGGTTTAAGGCCAGCGAATGGGAAGAATTTGGGGCTACTTTCAATCCATATAGTAATCTTTTAAAACGGTATGTACCATTTTCTGCTGTAAATGGTGTTATATAGAAACGGCAGTCTACCAGCTCCATCGTAAACTTTATGTCTTTCTGGAATGAGTTTAGCACCTCCAAGGTTTTCTCCAATTCGTCCTCCTTAACTATGGTGGACACATCATCTACGTATTTACTAAGTAGTCTCGCATTTGTCACTGTTTGCAAAATCTCTTCCATGATGATGTCGGTAACAATCGGTGATGCTGGGGATCCCATCGGAAGTCCTTTGAGTTGCGTATAGATTTCTTCATACTTGAAGTATATATTTCCCGGTATGAAACACTTCACAATTTCCAAAAAAAGGTGTTTTGGAATAGCCGTGCGTTCCTCTATGTATTTCCACTTTGTCAGTATAGATTATAGCAAGTTGATGTACTTGGGACTAGTGACACAAAATCAAAAGATACGAGGCGTTCATCATCATAAATGTAGGAGTCGTTGACCTTGTCTTTGAATTCTATTGTATTTTTATATTTTTTATATTATATTAACTTTGATTGGATAAGAGTTGGTTGTGCAGGTATAAAGGAATCGAGATAGATATAGACTTCCATATACATAACATTTTGGAAAACACAAAAAACCCGATTATTTAGTAAATAATACACCTAGAATGTTGAGATTTGACGTGTGGACTGATATAGAGACTCTTGATAAAAATTTTAAAAAATTTCTTAAAAAGAGCGTGGCACCGCCCACTTGTGATAAACTCAATTTTACAAATATTATTAATCATTAGCAGGGTACCCGACGTTGTTCGGGATGCGTATTTATATTAAAGTGGCCCTTATTTTATTTTTATTTTATTTAGTGTATGTGTACGACAACCAATCGCACACCTACCAAAGCATCGCAGTACACACGAAAACTTTGCGCCACCTGTCAGCGAATAGATAAATCGAATTGCACCAAAAGGTTTGAGTCCCTGATTAACGCGTATAAAAGGTTTAAAATCTGAGTTAAAGGTATTTAATATTGTAGGTAAATTTATAGATTTTGGAGCAAATACATTTTGACCGATAACTCAGTTATCGATTAATTAATCGAAATACCACAAAATTCAAATGAAACCTTTGACCTTCTTCTATTGTTTGATGCCCATATTGTACGCATATTTAGAGGTTTTAGGTAACCTCATTTTAACCGATTATCGTAATATGGCAGCGTGAAATAATTTTTTTTTGGTACGCCACTGTATCTATTCATGAATTTGATTTTTAATTTATATGAAATTGAAAAAAAAACTTTGCAAAGGCATTCTTTGATATTTGTTTGGCAACTCAGTGCATTTTCCTTCGTTTTTCAAAAAAAAATCCTTAAACGTAGCTTAATTATAGCTTAAACAACTATATCTTTTTTGTTTCTCACGCGATTTTAATGAAATAAGTTCTAGATTCCCTTCTGGATTACAGGCTATCCACCTGTGAAAGACTCATAAAAAACCATTCGTTAGTTTCCGAGATTATTGATATCATACAGACAAACAGACAAACAGAAAAAAGTGGTGCCGATGGATTCTACGACATTCCAAACGTCAAGTACACTCATTTTTTTTTAGAAATCTTGGATGTACAGGCACGATTTTCTAGAGATTTATTATAGTATAGATTAATCAAAAATCGTTAAATCTATCGTAACAAAATTTGGCAGAGGTTGCCTTTACTGTAAGGAATGCTTTGCACAAAAATTAAAGAAATCGGTTAAGGACCACGCCCACTTTTATATAAAACGATTTTTAAAATGGTCGTGGAAGAATAAAATAAGCTATATCATTTGCAAAAAAGAGCTTTATATCACGGTATCCATTTCCCAAGTGGATTTAAAACAATAAATAGGAAAACTTCAAATTTAACAAGTAAGGAAGGCTAAGTTCGGGTGTAACCGAACATTACATACTCAGTTGAGAGCTGTGGAGACAAAGTAAGGGAAAATCACCATGTTGTAAAAAGAACCTAGGGTAACCCTGGAATGTGTTTGTATGACATGTGTATTAAATGGAAGGTATTAAAGAGTATTTTAAGAGGAAGTGGGCCATAGTTCTTTAGATGGACGCCATTTAGGGATATCGCCATAAAGGTGGACCAGGCCTGACTCTAGAATTTGTTTGTACGATATGGGTATCAAATGAAATGTGTTAATGATAATTTTAAAAGGGAGTGGGCCTAAGTTCTATAGGTGGACGCCTTTTCGAGATATCGCCATAAAGGTGGACCAGGGGTGACTCTAGAATTTATTTTGTACGATATGGGTATCAAATAAAGGTATTAATGAGTATTTTAAAAGGGTGTGGGCCTAAGTTCTATAGATGGACGCCTTTTCGAAATGTCGCCATAAAGATAGACCAGGGGTGACTGTAGAATTTGTTTGTAAGATACGGGTATCAAATGAAAGGTGTTAATGAGTATTTTAAAAGGGCGTGGGCCTTAGTTCTATAGGTGGACGCCTTTTCGAGATATCGCCATAAAGGTGGACCAGGGGTGACTCTAGAATTTGTTTGTACGATATGGGTATCAAATGAAAGGTGTTAATGAGTATTTCAAAAGGGCGTGGGCCTTAGTTCTATATGTGGACGCCTTTTCGAGATATCGCCGTAAACGTGGACCAGGGGTGACTCTAGAATGCGTTTGTACAATATGGGTATCAAACGAAAGGCGTTAATAAGTGTTTTAAAAGGGAGTGGGCCTTAGTTCATGGGTGGACGCCTTTTCAGGATATCGCCATAAACGTGGACCAGGGGTGACTCTAGAATGCGTTTGTACAATATGGGTATCAAACGAAAGGTGTTAATGAGTATTTTAAAAGGGCGTGGGCCTTAGTTCTATAGGTGGACGCCTTTTCGAGATATCGCCATAAAGGTGGACCAGGGGTTACTCCAGAATTTGATTGTACGATATGGGTATCAAATGAAAGGTGCTAATGAGTATTTTAAAAGGGAGTGAGCCTTAGTTCTATATGTGTACGCCTTTTCGAGATATCGCCATAAACGTGGACCAGGGGTGACTCTAGAATGTGTTTGTACGATATGGGTATCAAATAAAAGGTATTAATGAGGGTTTTAAAAGGGAGTGGCCCATAGTTGTATATGTGAAGGCGTTTTCGAGATATCGACCAAAATGGGGACCAGGGTGATCCAGAACATCATCTGTCGGGTACCGCTAATTTATTTATATATGTAATACCACGAACAGTATTCCTTTCAAGATTCCAAGGGCTTTTGATTTCGCCTTGCAAAACTTTTTCATTTTCTTCTACTTAATATGGTATGTGTCACACCCATTTTACCAAGTTTTTTTCTAAAGTTATATTTGCGTCAATAGACCAATACCATTACCTTGTTTCATCCCTTTTTTCGTATTTGGTATATAATTATGGAATTTTTTTCATTTTTCGTAATTTTCGATATCGAAAAAGTGGGCGTGGTCTTAGTCGGATTCCGGCCATTTTTTACACCAATACAAAGTGAGATCACATAAGTACGTGAACTGAGTTTAGTAAAGATATATCGATTTTTGCTCAAGTTATCGTGTTAACGGCCGAGCGGGAGGACAGGCGGTAGACTGTGTATAAAAACTGGGCGTGGCTTCAACCGATTTCGCCCATTTTCGCAGAAAAGAGTTATCGCCGTAGAAGCTATGCTCCAACCAAACTTCACAAGGATTGGTAAATTTTTGTTCGACTTATGGCATTAAAAGTATCCTAGACAAATTAAATGAAAAATTGAAAGCCACGCCCATTTTGAAATTTTCTTTTATTTTTGTATTTTGTTGCACCATATCATTACTGGATTTGAATGTTGACATAATTTACTTATATACTGTAAAGATATTAACTTTTATTTTAAAATTTGAATTAAAAAATTTTTTTTTCAAAAATGGGCGTGGTCGTTCTCCGATTTTGCTAATTTTTATTAAGCAGACATATAGTAATACAAGTAACGTTCCTGCCAAATTTCATAATGATATCTTCAACGACTGCCAAATTACAGCTTGCAAAACTTCAAAATTACCTTCTTTTAAAAGCGGGCGGTGCCACGCCCATTGTCCAAAATTTTCTTAGTTTTCTGTTCTGCGTCATAAGTTCAACTCACCTACCAAGTTTCATCGCTTAATGCGTATTTGGTAATGAATTATCGCACTTTTTCGATTTTTCGAAATTTTCGATATCGAAAAAGTGGGCGTGGTTATTGTCCGATATCGTTCATTTTAAATAGCGATCTGAGATGAGTGCCCAGGAACCTACCTACCAAATTTCATCAAGATACCTCAAAATTTACTCAAGTTATCGTGTTAACGGACAGACGGACGGACGGACGGACGGACATGGCACAATCGATTTTTTTTTCGATACTGATGATTTTGATATATGGAAGTCTATATCTATCTCGATTCCTTTATACCTGTACAACCAACCGTTATCCAATCAAAGTTAATATAATCTGTGAGCTCTTCTCAACTGAGTATAAAAAAATGTGCGTGGCACAGCCTCTTTTATGACTTAGCAATTTTCTATGTTTCGGGAGACATAACTCGAAGAAAAATTAACGGATCGTAATAAAATTGGGTACACAAATTTTCTCTATGGCAGGAAATATTTATGAAAAAATGGACGAGATCGGTTAAAGACGACGCCCACTTTTATATAAAATATTTTTAAAAGGGTCGTAGACTAGAATAATAAGCTATAACTTAGCAAAAAATAGTTTTGAATTCATGATATTTCACTTATCAAGTTTTATTGTAAGAGGAAATGGGGAGACATTTTTTTTAAACACGTGTTATGTAGAAAAGTAATTTGATTGAAATGAAATGTTCAACTGAAGCTCACGCTGAGTATATAATGTTCGGTTACACCCGAACTTAGACACCTTTACTTGTTTACATTAAACTTAGATTTCGTCATCCGATTTTTTAAAATATATGTCAGATATTTGCATAAATTATAGAACGGAGCATTTAACATAGAACAGATTGGTCTATGCACGTAAGGCTCTTTATGGACCTTTGGTAATCCATATATACGGGGTGGGAGAGCTGTGTATGTAGACATTTTGAGTTTTTCGTTGTTCGTTATAAGACCTAATTTGTGCAATTTATCTGCCAATCCATCCGGGATTCAGTCAGCGTCATTTCGGGACTATTAGGGATAATTTGGGGAACCTTTCCAGCATCATTTCTGGATGGTTTTCGCGATCCGTCGTGGATCCCCTCGGAGTCATTTTGGAACTTTTTCTGTAGTATTTCGGGATAATTTAGGGACCCTTGCTGGATGCTTTCAGGATGGTTTTTGAGATCCGTCCGGGAGCCCGTCAGGGTCAATTTGGAACTTTCTCGGGACTATTTCGGGATCACTTTGGTACCCTTCAAGGATCATTTCTGTGTGGTTCTCTGGATAAGTCTAGAATCGTGTCGTTGTCATTTCGGGCATTTCTGGATGGTTTTCGGGATCCGTCCGCGATAGCGTCGAGGTCATTTCGTTGATTTTTTGGATATCTTCGGGATCACTTTGGGATCCTATCAGGTTATCAGCTCATTTAGTTCTTTTTTTTACTCAATTACAAAAATAAAATGCATTAGACAGAAAAAAATGTTAAACAGATAACGTGATAAGCAGGCTAACGTGAATAGCCCATATATATCATTTTCTCCTTGCGGACGGAGTCGCGGGTAGAGGCTAGTCTTCTATAAAAATCAAATTCTGTGTGTGTGTTCCCTATGAAAACGTGTTTGCCATACTTCGATCATCACCAAATTTTGGCTCTAGGTTCCTTCGATCAAGACGAAAGTATTTCATATTTCAGAATTAAAAATTTTAAATTTAAATGTTTTTGTTTTTTGGTTATGCGAGCGAACTATCTTAGCTCGCAAAAATGATCATGTTAACAAAATCAATGCTCGCATTCAAAACCAATTTCCTGGTGAGTGGCGAAATATAAATCGATCGACACAGTTACAGATGAAGACAAAATTGTGAATTATTCAAATGAATTTCTATACTCCTTTGAACCAAAAGGAATGCCTGCGCATATATCTACTTTGAAAATTGGCTCATCATGCTCCTTCGGAATTTAAACCCACCAAAATTGTGCAATGGAACCAGAACTTGCGTTTAGAAATTAATGTCGAATCTAATCAAAGCAACAATCATCAGCGGTAAAAGCAAATGTGAAGATGTGCCCATACCACGAATCCCAATGATTCTTACAGATTTGCCATTAAATTTTAAGCGCCTACAGTTTCCTGTACGCCTTGCTTTTGCAATTACAATCAACAAAGCACAAGGACAATCGCTTACTGTTGCCGGTTTAAATTTAGAGAGTCCGTGCTTTTCCCATGGCCAGCTACATGGTGCTTGCTCTAGAGTTGGAACACTAAAAAATTTGTTTAACTTTGCACCGAACGCCGCCGATAAACTCCGCCGCCGCCGCCGATTTCGGTCGTTTTTCGCATGCCGCCGCCGAATGTCCCAAAATATCGGCGCGGCGGCGGCGGCGTTCCGGCGCGTTACTATTATTTCTCGTTTAAGACTGTTTAGGCCACTTATTGTTCATGTCGAAAATTGGTCGGATATGGTCGAAAGTGGTATCAACGGATGCGCATCACTGCCAGTTATAAGAAACTAATTGCGAAATTTAACTCTTTCTAACTGTTCAAAAGTTATTTAAAAAAACAGGTGTTTTCGATGTCAGCTTAACACGGACTTTGCATCGCCCAATTTACCAAGTTATTAAAACAAAACACTAAAAGAAAAGTTATAGAAATAATTTATATGCTCACTTTGCATATTTTATTTTATTTTTTTTTCAAAAATTAATAATGAATAATGAATTCAAATAAAATGACCCGCGGCGAACATGTTTTCAAATTGCCCTCACGTTGTTAAAAAAAGCAAAATACCCAAAAAAGGTGCAGATTTTTAAAAAAGTTTTATTGGGATTGGCTGAAAGAATAAGCGAAATCAGTGATGCAAAATCCTTTAGTAGGTTCTAGGGGCATAAACACCCCTTTGCCATGATTCTTACCTCATACTTAAGTTGAGGATATATGTACGTATGAGAAGGGTTTGAAAAATCATTTGGGCTTACATCAAACATATGTTGTTTATTTGCGAATCTATACAATAGCATCTGAAATGTTAATTTTGATTTTCACACTTCATCCTTCAACATCAAAGCCTCCCGGTTTGACATTTCCTAAAGTTGGCGGCACTATCCCAAACTAGTCCCTTGGAGTGAATCACATTGATTATAGCCTATCAACCAAGTTTAAATATCACCTACATGTTACGGCTCCTTTTACAAATGTGAATACGTAGGCACATATATTTACCAGGTGAGGCTTTGTCCTTCGCAAGAACACTAAAATATGGTGAAGCAAAAGCTTTCCCAAGACAGTCCAACTAATGACCGTGTGTGCTACTACCCATAATGTAATGGACAGTTGAACTACTCTGAAGCTACGCGGTCATCCATAATGAGCTCTTATATCATAAGGCCGGAAAACAACAGTTAACATCTTTCAACTTAAAATCGGTCGACTTTCATTCTAAAATATCGTTTTGATTTACCGAAGACTATTGAAATCAATTTTGTCAACACAAACGTTTGCAAACTTTGGCCTACATTTTAAAAATTTTATCCAGGGTCCTTGTAAAATTTTAATTATGTAGATGCGCCGAGGATTATACGACTCTCACCCATTCCGCAATGACATTCACTTAGACGAGGGCGGCATCCTTGGCCGAATGGTCACATCGGGAATTGTAGCTCTTAAAAACAGCCGAAAAAACTGGAGGCGTCCCTGTGCCAAGAGCGTTGTTTTTGATGTTGTAGCAATGCTTCGCCGCACCTAATAGCTACGACCGATCACAAATTGTCATCAATATCCTCTAACGGGAATGCAAGGAAACTTGCTGTTTCAACAGGGGTGGACCATAATGAAAGGGGTGTTAGAGCCGTTGGTTCCACATTACAATTAAAGAGATGGTTGGTGTCATGTGGGGACACATTGCAAGCGGGTATACATTTTGTATGTCGGGGTTGATTCTGGATATGTAAGAGTTTAACCTGTTACAGTATCCAGAACGAAGTTGAGCCAGAGTGACTCGCGTTTCCCTGGGGAGTATGCGTTCCTCTTCCGCAAGTTTTGGGTACTGTTTTTTGAGTACTGGATTCACCGGGCAATTCCTTGCATAAAGGTCCGACGCCTGTTTGTGAGTTCACCAAGGACCTGCTTGTGTTTTTTTGCTTCATACGGCTGAGTTCTCAGGTGCCGTATTTCCTCAAAATGCTTACGGAAATGACTCCTTAAGTCCCTAGGCGGTGTTGGCTCATCAATCAGATGTCTGTTGGGATGCCCTGGTTTCTGGGTATTCAACAGGAACTGGTTGGTTAGCATCTCATTTCTCTCCCTGATGGGGTAGTACCACGAGCGTCATGAGTATTAATAGACCATTAATAGCAACCGTAAGCCGCCTTTGTGCATGACCGCCAAGGAGCCACAAATAATTTAAAGAAATTGTGTTCGCGACGATTATTAAGAGTTAACCCCAGGTGAAACTACGCTTTGCACGAGATATACAAACACAAGTGTGACCATTTTATGTGTTTCTATTTCTTTACAACAGACGCAGCAGTGCTAATTCCGGGGTTAGGTTCGAAGCTTCTCTGGAGCAAGTGAACGAGGGACAATCCCTCCGCAAGGAGCTACTCCTGAAAATTTTTGAACGATCTGCGAGATTTTGAGGCAATAACCCCGAATCTTTCCGAAATGGCCAAAACGTTGATTTCCTTAAATGCATACAAACAAAACCTTTCCTAAATATTATTTTTTTAAATAGAAAAATTAAGCTTTTTGAAAGTAAGAGCATCGGCGTATGCCGGCGCGCCGACCACGCCGCCGCCGCCGATAAAGTGATCGGCGTTAACCTCTACATGCATTAAAATAAGATACAAGAGTAAAATGTTTTAACAGAAAATTTCACGAAATATGCGTACAAAATTCAATTCAATTTACAGAAAAATAAATTAAATTATTAACAAACAAAACACAATAAATAACGCAACACCCATTCGATCTCGGGCGTTACAACGCACGCCGGGTAAAGCTAGTGTACATATATACTCAGTTCGCTGGGAAATACAACTGATTGAAAAACATAAACAAATATGAATCATGCATATAGAAATGCATAAATACTTATTGAGTTCGAATTGACTGCACTCTTTATATTGGACAATGGCACACGACAAAATGTATGTATGTATAAATGAATTTAATATAAGGTAAGCATAAATTCATTTTAAGACATACTCAATTTCGTAAAAAAATTGTTCCCATAACCAAAATAATTTAATTATTCCTAGGTATTTTCCTCAATTTAATAGTGTAGATACTTACATATTTATTCAATTGAATTTTGTGAAGAGGTTACTCATACGTAACGTAGGACCTACTAAATTATGTTAACAAAAGTGTTTGGCCAATTGAAGAGATCGCTCTGCGTGTGTATGTGCAAGTGGGGTGAAAAAGTGTTGTCTCGTAGCTGTCAAAAGATTGTGGTTATTTCGAAACATACATACATACATTCACAGACATGTATATTAAAACATTCTTGAGCAAATATTTGTATTTGCTGAGAGTTTTTGTTAGAAACGTCATCAGCCTAAATTATTTTGCACTGTTTCTCTTTCACAGCCTTAGAGAGGTTCGCACTTAAGCTCACTTTCCCCAATACATATACATATACACTTATCAGCAAATTTATCTCTTGCATACGTCAATCCATCTTTAGTCATCACAGCTGAGAACGCCTTAAATCGCAAAATTTATTAGCCACCCACAGCCGGTATGTGGCACAGTTATGTGCTCTCACAAATAACACATGCACATTAAAGCTTGCGAAAATTAAGTTGATGTCCTTATGGCGTGTTTCATATGAACTTTACACATACAAATGTAAGTGTAAGTTGGGCTATACGTTATGAGTGTTTTGAAGTCTTTTTTCGCCTGTCATTTGGTATTTGCGTGCCGTGGAGTAGCTTTACTTTGGGGCTGCTGCGTCAGTGGTTGCTTAGATTGTGGTTATTTCAAGTGCTTGCACACGTGAATTTTTACTTTTTATTTATTTATTTATATTTTTTTTGGGTGTAAATTTATCAAATTACGGCTGCGTGGCTGTGTGAAAAAATTTTGGTGGTTTTTAAATTTTTCGATTGAAAACAAATTTTAAATTGAAGAGCTTAAATGGTTTAAATTTATAAATTTTCTGAAAAGGATACGATATAAGGAAAGTGAGTAAGTAAAAGTTGTTTTCTGAATTTCAACAGTTTCCAGAAACTGTTTGAACTACAACCATACATTAAACAAATACGCCAAAGTGAAAACGTAATTATCAAATTAAGATATTGATTAAATGACTGGCAATTAAATTAAATAATTAAAAAAATGTGTGTTATATCGTGAGAAGGATATAACATTCTACCATCTGTTGTTTCTCACAAACATAAGAGCTTAATTTGACTAAGCTTAATGATATAAGCAGCGATATTTGCAAAGTGTTCTGCGTCTCACAGTACGGGACTTAGCGACTTTAGAATACCAAATATATAATAGTACAGCAGCTAACAAGAAACAATATAAATATAGTTTAAAAAATTAGAATAAAACACGCAAAAATGGCGTCGTTTTAATATCTACAATCCACTTAGATATTTGATGTTGATACCACCGTAGTATAGAGGTTCGTGTCTCCGCTCTAAAGCAAAACTCGTTTTGTATCGAGTTATTTAACCACTGCCGCGAGTCTTAAATAATTGCCGCTAGATGGGTCTAACTCTTCTTTGCGCACCTAGAGAGTTATAGAAGTTAAGCTAATATAAGCGTGTTAAAAAACAGTTGAAATTTTTATCAAATTTCGTCAATTTAATTCGGTTTTTTTCATTTTCGTTATTTTAGCAAACCAATCTCAAAAGAACTGAACAACTTCTAACTTTTTTATTTTTTTTTATGGAAGAAAATCTGTAGCATCCTTAGAAAAAACAAGTAAGGACGGGACTGTCTTCGGCTGTGTCAAAGACTTCATACCTTTCACGAATGGGGCTGAACAATAATAACAAAACAATAATAAAAAAAAACAAGTAAGGAAGGCTAAGTTCGGGTGTAACCGACCATTATATACTCAGCTGAGAGACAAAATAAGGGAAAATCACCTTGAAGGAAAATGAACCTAGGGTAACCCTGGAATGTGTTTGTATGACATGGATATCAAATGGAAGGTATTAAAGAACACTTCAAAAGGGAGTGGGCCATAGTTCTATAGGTGGACGCCATTTCGGGATATCGGTATGAAGGTGCACCAGGGGTGACTCTAGAAAGGTGGTAATGAGTATTTTAAAAGGAAGTGATCCTTAGTTCTATAGGTGGACGCCTTTTCGAGATATCGCCATAAAGGTGGTGAAAGGTGTTAATGATTATTCAAAAGGGAATGGGCCTTCTATAGGTGGACGCCTTTTCGAGATATCGCCATAAAGGTGGACCAGGGGTGACTCTAGAATTTTTTTGTACGATATGGGTATCAAATGAAAGGTGTTAATGAGCATTTTAAAAAGGAGTGGGCCTTAGTTCTATAAGTGGACGCCTTTTTGAGATATCGCCATAAGGGTGGACCAGGGGTGACTCTAGAATTTGTTTGTACGATATGGGTATCAAATTAAAGGTATTAATGAGGGTTTTTAAAAGGGAGTGGTGGTAGTTGTATATGTGAAGGCGTTTTCGAGATTACCATGTTTCATCCCTTTTTTCGTATTTGGTATAGAATTATGGCATTTTTTTTATTTTTCGTAATTTTCGATGTCGAAAAATTGGGCGTAGTCATAGTCGGATTTCGGCCATTTTTTATACCAATACAAAGTGAGTTCAGATAAGTAAGTGAACTGAGTTTAGTAAAGATATATCGATTTTTGCTCAAGTTAACGTGAAGGAAGGATAGACGATCGACTGTGTATATAAACTGGGCGTGGCTTCAACTGAGTTCACCCTTTTTCACAGAAAACAATTATCGTCCCAGAATCTAATCCCCAACCAAATTTCACAGGGATCGGTAAATTTTTGTTCGACTTATGGCATTAAAAGTATCCTAAACAAACTAAATGAAAAAGGGCGGAGCCACGCCCATTTTGAAATTTTCTTTTATTTTTGTATTTTGTTGCACCATATCATTATTTGAGTTGAATGTTGACATAATTTACTTATATACTGTAAAGATATTAAATTTTTTGTTAAAATTTGACTTAAAAAAAATTTTTTTTTGAAGTGGGCGGGTTTGTTCTCCGATTTTGATAATTTTTATTAAGCATACATGTAGTAATAGGAGTAACGTTTTCCATTTTATCATGATATCTTCAACGACTGCAAAATTACAGCTTGCCGAACTTTTAAATTACCTTCTTTTAAAAGTGGGCGGTGCCACGCCCGTTGTCCAAAATTTTACTAATTACCTATTTTGCGTCACAAGTTCAACTCACGTACCAAGTTTCATCGCTTTATCCGTATTTGGTAATGAATTATCGCACTTTTTCGGTTTTTCGAAATTTTTGATATCGAAAAAGTGGGCGTGGTTATAGTCCGATATCGTTCATTTTAAATACCAATCTGAGATGAGTGTCCAGGAACCTACATACCAAATACCAAAATTTACTCAATTTATCGTGTTAACGGACGGACGGACGGACGGACATGGCTCAATCAAATTTTTTTTCGATACTGATGATTTTAATATATGGAAGTCTATATCTATCTCGATTCCTTTATATATGTACAACCAACCGTTATCCAATCAAAATTAATATACTCTGTGAGCTCTGCTCAACTGAGTATAAAAATAAGTAGGTAATTTGTGTGAGGATGCACAGTTTCACGTTTTTTGTGGTCTGCAAGGAATAGCTATGACCATAATCACTTATCTAAAACAACATATGACGTAAACGTAAGCATTTGGTGAAATTTGAAGCCTCTAGTTGTTCAAATGGGGCAGTAATTACGAAAATCTTATCTGAACAAGTTTGTGGGAGGGATATATGCTATATATACGACCGATCTCATACATTTTTTCAGATAATAATATGTGCAATATACCAAAGCATATGGTGCAGTTTGAAGCTTCACTCTGATAGATAGCGGAAGATATAACAAATATTCTCTCGGTTATATGGGGGATATATGCTATAATAATCCCATCCGGCTTCGGTTCCGATAAATGTCTAATCGGACACGTAAATATACCCGCTCACCAAATTTTATCAAGATATCTCAAAAATTGAGGGACTAGTTTGCATACAAACACACGGAAATGGCTAAATCAACTCAGCTATTTATCCTGATCAATTCGGTATACTTATCTCATCTAGTTTGCTTTAAGCACTTACAATTTTAAGATTCGTGACAAAGTTAATATACCACGTCATTTCATTTTTGAGAGACCTATAACTTGGGGTTTTTTTTAGACTCAAATCGATTATGCTGCGTGTGAAGCAAATAAATTTTGGGAGCTCTAAATATAAGTAAATTTAATTGACAAAATGTGATAAAAATACCACTGCCATTTTCGTGAGCGCTGCTGTACATGCCCAATATCATGAAATTGACTTTCACTAAAGAATAACCTTATAAAATAGGGCTTTGATGTTTTGCGGCGGGTTATGTATGTGGATAGTCTTATATGTATCCATATGGATGCGGTATGTTCCGGTATTAGCATGGTCTGAAACAGGAACGACTGTGGCCGAAAATATATTTTTGAATCCTTGAGCTTTCCAGTTTTTGGATTTTGGTCAAGTGCTTCCATAGCATGTTCTAAGTCCCTTAACTAGTTATAGGTGACGGATGAAGTCGGAATTTCGAACGAAGATGAGGGGTGTAGTTAGAATTTGTATCGAAATGTTTAAGCCAGTATCAACTACCTGATGCGAAGTTGACTTCCGTCGATGTTTCCGATAAAGTTATGTTATATTAGATTGCGGGTAAATGCATGGGTACATCACAAACTTCCACTCGGATATACTTTTGTCCATCGCAAATTACTTGGCAAGTGCTATATGCGAGCTCATATTCATCTAACCAGAGCGACAACACCATATTCCTTTTCTACTCCAGACTGTGGAATGTGTGAGCTTAGAAAACTGAGCCGCTTGTGGATATCGCTAGAAAATAATATGCATCGACTCCTACTCTTACTGCAGATTATTGTAATTGGAAATAGGAAATTCGATATTTTTTCAACCAAAAGTTGTATGTGCAATTAACGACTCTTATTGGTGTCAGCTGGTGCCTTAACTCAACACCAACTCTCACTGTGAAAGTAATTTAACATTGCATCTGGTGAACATTGTTGGGAGGACAGTTGCAGCCCGTGCTGTACTCCAGCATTCTAGCTTTGAGTTTATCCCTAGCAGGACAGATTACTGTGTGTTAGGTTTTGATCCGGCTGGCAACATCAAAATATATATACCCTCGAGGGAAGAGTGGAGTGGGAAGGTTGGTAGTAAACTTGTTTACCGATGGATGGGAAGTTAGGAGGTGGGTTTTCTGTCAGAAACTTGGAGTAAGCCAAAAGTTTTGTTTGCCTGCAACGCATTCCAAGTGGAAAACTACACCATCAAGGATGCGCTGGACAGGATGCTATCCAGTGTGTCCTGTATTAGGGAGTTTAACATCTACTCGGACAGTCGGGCGGATATCAAATCGCCGAGGTCCCAAACTATGTGGTCAAATGTAGTCGATGAGGGGCTTAAATCGCGCGCTCGGTCGCTTCTAGCTACTTTTCAATAAAGATTATTTGGTTACTAGGACATAGGGACATCCCTGGAAACTGCCACGTCCATATCTTAATTCGAGCTGTCATGTACGTGTGAGAAAGCGCTGGACTGATAACACCGCTGGACGGATGTCGAGATCCTTCTAACTGATTGTGTACAGCAAAAGCTAATTACACAGTTTCAGTGAGGCTCATCACTCAATAGTGATTGAAGCCCGACTTCACGATAAAAATCCATGTGGTTCAGCTTAATATACTGTAAACCCCTAATTTTGTTAGTTCCATCTGGAGGTGGAGTCATCCAATAACTTCGTACTTAATTGCCAGATTTTATACTAGTCTCCGGAGGAAATTTCGGGGATCGATGTTTGTCTTATCCACAAGTGAGCGATTCACTTAATGATCAAAACTCAGTGTCGTAATTAATGTGACATGCTTCTACCTAGTAACAACAGTGGCCACCCAATTTAACTGGGCCTAATAACCTTATCAAAAACTGTATTAGGCACTTTGAGGCCTGGCAATCAGCTATGTTACATGTTCCATGTTTATGTTTTCTTATATTCAATCTTCAAGAAAGAAGAGCAAGGTGATAATAACATCGTACTTACAAAAACAACAAATCAAAACAAGCTCAAACAATTTCTACTTTTTGCTTAAATTTGTTTTGGTCATAAACGTAGTACAAACATGTTGCAAATTTAGGCGCAAAATTTTAACAGTGTGGATAACGATCCTACTTAAACTCTCCCATATTTTTTCTATATTA
>JARSSU010036267.1:0-16948 GCA_029619165.1 Eurosta solidaginis | reverse complement strand
TTGTCGAGTTACTAAAACGACCGCTCAAAGTTGTTTTTATACTCAGTTGAGCAGAGCTCACAGAGTATATTAAGTTTGATTGGATAACGGTTGGTTGTACATATATAAAGGAATCGAGATAGATATAGACTTCCATATATCAAAATAATCAGGATCGAAAAAAATTTGATTGAGCCATGTCCGTCCGTCCGTCCGTCCGTCCGTCCGTTAACACGATAACTTGAGTAAATTTTGAGGTATCTTGATGAAATTTGGTATGTAGATTCCTGGGCACTCATCTCAGATCGCTATTTAAAATGAACGATATCGGACTATAACCACGCCCACTTTTTCGATATCGAAAATTTCGAAAAACCGAAAAAATGCGATAATTCATTGTCAAAGGCGGTTAAAGCGATGAAACTTGGCAGATGGGTTGACGTTATGACGCAGAATAGAAAATTAGTAAGATTTTGGACAACGGGCGTGGCACCGCCCACTTTTACAAGAAGGTAATTTAAAAGTTTTGCAAGCTGTAATTTGGCAGTCGTTGAAGATATCATGATGAAATTTGGCAGGAACGCTACTACTATCACTATGTATGTGCTAGATAAAAATTATGCAAAATTGGATGAAGAACACGCCCACTTTTTTAAAAAAAATTTTTTTTAAATTCAAATTTTAACAAAAAATTTAATATCTTTACTGCATATAAGTAAATTAAGTCAAAATTCAACTCCTGTAATGATATGATGCAACAAAATACAAAAATAAAAGAAAATTTCAAAATGGGCGTGGCTCCGCCCATTTTCATTTAGTTTGTCTAGACTACTTTTAATGCCATAAGTCGAACAAAAATTTACCAATCCTTCTCAAATTTGGTAGGGACATAGATTCCATGACGGTAACTGTTCTCTGTGAAAATGGGCGAAATCGGTGGAAGCCACGCCCAGTTTTTATACACAGTCCACCGTCTGACCTTCCGCTCGGCCATTAACACAATAACTTGAGCAAAAACTGATATATCTTTACTATACTTAGCCCACCTACTTATCTGAACTCACTTTATCTTGGTATAAAAAATGGCCGAAATCCGACCATAACCACGCCCACTTTATCGATATCGAAAATTACGAAAAATGAAAAAAATGCCATAATTCTATACCAAATACGAAAAAAGGGATGAAACATGGTAACTGGATTGGTTTGTTGACGCAAAATATAACTTTGGAAAAACTTTGTAAAATGGGTGTGACACCTACCATATTAAGTAGAAGAAAATGAAAAAGTTCTACAAGGCGAAATCAACAGCCCTTGGAATCTTGGCAGGAATACTGTTAGTGGTATTGCATATATAAATAAATTAGCAGTACCCGACAGATGATTTTCTGGATCACCTGGTCCACATTTTGGTCGATATCGCGAGAACACCTTCACATATACATCTAAGGGCCACTCGCTTTTAAAACCCTCATTAATACCTTTAATTTGATATCCATATCGTACAAACACATTCTAGAGTCACCCCTGGCCCACCCTAATGGCGATATCTCGAAAAGGCGTCCACCTATTGACCTAATGCCCACTCCCTCTTAAAATGCTCAGTAACACCTTTCGTTTGATACCCATATCGTACAAACATTCTAGAGTCTCCTCTGGCCCACCCTAATGGCGATATCTCGAAAAGGCGTCCACCTATAGACCTAATGTCCACTCCCTCTTAAAATGCTCAGTAACACCTTTCGTTTGATACCCATATCGTACAAACATTCTAGAGTCACCCCTGGCCCACCCTATTGGCGATGTCTCGAAAAGGCCTCCACCTATAGACCTAATGCCCACTCCCTCTTAAAATGCTCAGTAACACATTTCGTTTGATACCCATATCGTACAAACATTCTAGAGTCACCCCTGGCCCACCCTAATGGCGATATCTCGAAAAGGCGTCCACCTATAGACCTAATGCCCACTCCCTCTTAAAATGCTCAGTAACACCTTTCGTTTGATACCCATATGTACAAACACATTCTAGAGTCACCCTGGTCCACCTAATGGTGATATCTCGAAAAGGCGTCCACCTATAGACTAAGCCCACTCCCTCTTTAAAATGTCATTAACACCTTTCGTTTGATACCCATATCGTACAAACATTCTAGAGTCACCCTGGCCACCTTTATGGCGATATCTCGAAAAGGCGTCCACCTATAGACTAAGGATACTCCTTTTAAAATACTCATTACCACCTTTCATTGATACCCATATCGTACAAACACATTCTAGAGTCACCCTGGCCCACCCTAATGGCGATATCTCGAAAAGGCGTCCACCTATAGACCTAATGCCCACTCCCTCTTAAAATGCTCAGTAACACCTTTTCGTTTGATACCCATATCGTACAAACATTCTAGAGTCACCCCTTGGCCCACCTAATGGCGATATCTCGAAAAGGCGTCCACCTATAGAACTAAGGATCACTCCCTCTTAAAATGACTCAGTACCACCTTTCGTTTGATACCCATATCGTACAAACACATTCTAGAGTCACCCCTGGCCCACCCTAATGGCGACATTTCGAAAAGGCGTCCACCTATAGACCTATGCCCACTCCCTCTTAAAATGCTCAGTAACACTTTTCGTTTGATACCCATATCGTACAAACATTCTAGAGTCACCCCTGGCCCACCCTAATGGCAATATCTCGAAAAGGCGTCCACCTATAGACCTATTGCCCACTCCCTCTTAAAATGCTCAGTAACACTTTTCGTTTGATACCCATATCGTACAAACATTCTAGAGTCACCCCTGGTCCACCTTTATGGCGATATCTCGAAACGGCGTCCACCTATGGAACTAAGGATCACTCCTTTTCAAAATACTCATTACCACCTTTCATTTGATACCCATATCGTACAAACACATTCTAGAGTCACCCCTGGTCCACCTTAATGGCGATATCTCGAAAAGGCGTCCACCGATAGACCTAAGGCCCACTCCCTCTTAAAATGCTCAGTAACACCTTTCATTTGATACCCATATCGTACAAACAAATTCTAGAGTCAGCCCTGGTCCACCTTTATGGCGATATCCCTAAATGGCGTCCATCCATAGAACTATGGCCTACTCTCTCTTAAAATACTCTTTAATACCTTCCATTTGATACACATGTCATACAACCACATTCCAGGGTTACCCTAGGTTCATTTTCCTACATGGTGATTTTCCTTATTTTGTCTCCATAGCTCTCAACTGAGTATGTAATGTTCGGTTACACCCGAACTTAGCCTTCTTACTTGTTTTTTATCTTTTAAAATTTGTAATATTTCAATATTTTGGTCTAGAGCTACTCGTTGTTTTTACACATATTTATCTAGCAGTCTTCAGGGGTTTGACAAAACGCAGATATCACTCTAGGAGCTATTTTGGGTGTAATTTGGTACTTTTTTTTCGTTCACTTTTATCATGGTCTCATCTGAGCATTTTGTAAAATAATATGAAATGTCTCTGGCAAGAGCAAAACTTGTTTTGTTTAAAAAGTTTGAGCTAGTCGAAGATCAAAAATTCAGGTTTACCCGACACATCTTTCGAAAGGCGTTAACAGGACTACTGCAGCAAACCGATTTGAATTTTAATATCTCAATCGGCTCTGGTCAAGCAGGCAGAAGACAAAAGCATATAAACTTAATATTTCTAGATATATATATGGCACCAAATAAAAAAGTAACAAATAATAAAACGATTAAAATGTGTACAGAAATAGCGAAGGGGCGTTTGCAACGGTTTCTGAGATATCGACCAAAGTTTGTACGAATTAATTTCCTAAAAATAAGTTGAAAAAATTCCCAAAAAAAGTAAATTTTTTAATTTGAATAACAAACTCATTACTATCGCAAAATATTACTCAGCATTCTCAGAATTGCTTAATCCGGCACTGAATACAGGGCTGTAATCTCATACTTTATCACATACGTGCATAAGGCACCTACTCATTTAACCCGTTAAAAAAATAAATTTCTTCATCTCCACTCTTTTTTAATCAGTTGGACCTTATTTCACAAGTAGCGGTGTTGCTTATCAGCAAATGTGCTGAAGTCCATTTCTTATTGAACTTAGTTGCATGGATGGGCGATGGCGGCAGCAGTACCTACGCCTATGTTTGTACATATACGAAAAACAAGAAATCAAAATAAATGGTAAAGGAGGAATATGTAAATAGCTATGTAATGAAACGTATTCAAATTGGAATGCAAGAGTGCAAGAAAACAATGAATTCAACTAAAAAATGTACCTACGGGTCAACGTATCAACTGGCTTGAGAACCGCCTATATGTTTGCTTATCGGGTGCTCATACATACATTATAATGCATACTCTGTGTGGGTACATCCCAGCGAAAAGCGCAATTAGTGCAGGATGATCGTAGAATTAGTTTCGGATGTAATCAGTTGAATTTCGAAAATAAAAGCAAAATTTGATTAAAATGCTATCTGAAAAGCTTCGAATTTCTAAAACTTTTCGATCAGCCTTCGCACAACACCAAATATCCATGAAAATACAAAAGCCAACCTCCCAACAAACCACTACAGCCCATCATCATGGTTAATAGGTTAATTCGAAAAAATCAAATGATAGTGCACTGAGAAAACAATGATTAGGACTTCTAATATTGTAACTATTTGTGGTAGGACTAAGTGTTGATAGTTTCAGATCTCCTTGAGAGAATCAACAAACAAACTCGCACCATTCGATCGCAGTAAAAAGAGTACAAAGCTTCATGACTGATTAGATTCTCTCTTTTAATTTAATGGATCTTACTACATACTATAACTCTAGTGTTGTCTTTCTGTGTACTGCCTTGTGTTTCATAGGCTGTCCAAGTCAGAGAAGTCTAGGGTGGGCCATTGATAGCTTATTAGTGTTCTGTTGTATTAGAACGATATTAGCCATATCTTTGCAGGTACTGTTCAGCACTTCACAAGAGCTTCGTTTAATTCTAAAATCTTAAACTTTTAGTTGTTTATACACTCAGAGAAAAACGCCGTTCTAAATCCAGCACCACCGGACTCAATTAAGTTTTTCATGTTCTAGATACTTAATTGAGGATCGCACTGCGACCATTGGTCTATTCTTTATGTTCTAACTTTTTGAATCATAAAAAACGAACGACCTGTTCTTTACACAACAAGCTTGTTCTTGAACTGACACCATTTTTCTTGAAAAAAGAATGGATGGTCTTAAAATATGAACAAATGTTGCATTAATGAGAACAATGTTCTTAAATTAAGTTCAAGAAAAAAGAAACGGTACAATTCGTGTGCACTACGATGTTAAATACAACATTTGACACAAGCTATCAAGCAAGAGGAGAATTTAGCAATAACGGAAATATATGAAAAAATGCGGTTTATGCTTTTTTTTCTTAATTTTTTGCATTTTAATGATAGTTTTTTTTTGTTATTAATATTTTTTTTAATGAAAAAAATTATTATTAATAAAAAAAGTAAATAAATGGGTACTATTAAAAAAATTACCTTCCCCACTCTCACCAATGATCAAGCACAACCCGTTCTTGAATTGAGACCGAAAACTGTTAAATCGACCACAAATCGTTTTCGAAGCGTGAGAACGAAAAATCTTAAATCAAGCCCAAGTAGTGCTTGAAATGAGCACAGCAGTACCAAACTGGTCATAAAATACGAACGGTGTGCTTGGAAACACTGGTATTAAAACAAGCCCATCGGTCTCGAGTTAAGAATAAAATAATAAAAAAATTTTGTTTTTAAGTGAAACGGTTTTATTGAAAACAATACTTACATGAAGTAATAATAATACGAAAAGCTAGAAAATAATTAGGTAGCTTTTAGGTACTAGTCATCGCTTGAAATTTCTAAAAATGTGAGGCGTAGCATAATCTTATTAAGGTTTAGTTGGTCTTATATATGACTATCAATAGAAATTTTGACGCGTCCAACGCTTTTATTTAATTGTCTGAACAACGCCCTAGATTTATGAGGAGTGTGATGACTAGTACCTACGACCTACCTAATTATTTTCTAACTTTTAGTATTATTATTACTTCATGTAAGTACTGTTTTCAATAAAACCGTTTAACTTAATTTTTTTTTAAATTATTCTATTTTCAAGTTTTTAGTCTTTATTTAATTGCCTATTATTTCTCATTCTATTTAATTCATTTAGTGACTCATTATTACAAGGACTCTTTCCTGACAATTTGTTACAATCGAAGTCCTCAATACATAACACGTCTCTACAAAAAAATTGTGTTCTTTGTCCTAAAGTTTATTTCATGATTTTCTGTTTTATTATAAACAAAAACGAAAAGAAAATACCTTTTTTTCGGTATAAAGTTTGCTTTCGTAATAGTTATAGTAACAATACTCATGGCGCTAGAGGTGTTTTCTACAAATCTAGAATAACCTAAAATATCGTCGCGAAAGTATAAATATGAAGCTGATGCTTTTTTTATATATGTGGGCAATTAATTAAAGTTAGAGATATAAAATATGAATTAAATACATCTGTCATCCTCTGTGAAGCCTACGAAGTATCTTTTGGCTGTCCTGTTTGGAATCAATACTAGACATGGGCCCCACATGTTGCTTGTAGTTATTGTAAAAGATGTTTGGAAGGTAAGCAAATTTATTTAAATAGTAAATTAAATAAAGTAGACATATTGATTTCTCTTTCTATATTTTAGGTTGGTATCGAGGTGAGAAAAGAGCTTTGAAATTTGCAACACCAAGGATCTGCGAGAGTACAAAAGACCTCGTTCAAGACTGCTACTTTTGCATTGTGAATCCGAGTAAAAGACGTAGAGGTAAAAATGGAAAACCTATCGAATATCCTGATCTTGAATCTTCTTCTGCTCCAGGCACACACGATCTGAAACGACCAGTACCAAAGCCACTGAAAAAATTATCGCCGAGATGTGGCTCATCTCTTAATTCTTATAAAAGCAATGCCGATAAGGAGTTTTAACCAACACCAGAACAACCAAAATATCATTTCATCACTACTGAAGATTTTAGTGATTTGATTAAAGATTAAATTAAAGCAGATCTGTTAGGCTCTTCTTCGAACAACGTTATCAAGGCCAATATAATGAAAACATGATGGGAGACTATATTTTGGGGTTTATTGAGGGATATGAACATAAAAGAAAAAGTAAAATTTTTACACTTTTAAATAATTTTCCACTTTTTTGTAAGTTATTTCGATATTAAAACTTAATAAAAGATATTTATTTGAATTGTTTAATTTTCAAGTAAAAGTTAAAACAAGTAAAAGTTAAAACAGCGTTCAAGCGGTTTCCCTAAATAGGAAAGCAAACTTTTTCATGTCATATATTTTTTTTGTCAAATTACGACCTAAAGAACTGAAATTTGATGCTTGAAATCAAAGTCAAATTTTGTGTTGACCCGTGTAATCCTTCCAAAGACTTTACTCGACTCTGCCTCCTCCAAACTCCAAAATATTTTGATGTCACTTCTTCCAAATATAGCCAAATCGGACATCATAGGTCGCTTTCTATTCTCTTGTGTATTATGTGTTCCAAATATGAGCCAAATCAGACCACAAATACGATTTTTTTCAATATATCGATCTTTGCGCCACCTAGCGGCGATTTTTTCATAGGTTGCCTTCTGTTCATGTATGTATTATTTGTTCCAAATATGAACCAAATCGGACCACAATATGATTTTTGAAATATTTCGATCCATGCGCCACCTATTACATTTTTTTTCTTATTATTGCATTGTCATCGGGTTCTGAACTATATCCAAGTTTCAAGCTTGTACCTTATCGGGAAGTCACTTGAATTTCAATTACAAAATTCGTGCGGGCCAGCTGGTCAAGTCAGCTAAATAAAACGGTTTAAAAACGTACTTAACAGACTTTTGTCAACGAATGTTCTTAATTTTTAACTTGTTTCGTTCGTTTTAGAACGATGATTTTTTCTCTGAGTGTATGGTTTCTAATCTACAATTTGCTTACATCATAGAACATACGGCAAATGGTGTTCTTGTTAATTGCCTATGGTATGTCAGATCAAAGATTATCATTAAATTAACCAAAGAGGATAAAAATGTGTCGTTAAAAAAGAAAGAAAATGGTATAGCTACATATCAAATATTCAGCCAAAAACAAAGCCCTCAGCAGGATATACGGGACAAAGTACATACTTCAAAATTTCTCGCATTATGTACAGTCGAGTTGTTTGTTAAAAGAGTAAATTTTTTTGGTAATTTCAACAGAGGAAAACTGTTGGTCTCAAGTTAACAAAACTCTTTAAAAAATACAGATTCTCAATCAATTTAACTGAGGTTTCTGTTGAAAGAACTGATTTCATTGGTTATTTCAACAGCAAATAATTGCCAATATTATTCAAATGCATAAGTTATTAAAGCAAAACTTATTGGAGTTGTTTGTAGCAATGCCACATATGTATATTCCCCCATGCCTTTGATGTTATTCCTGACGAAAATCTGTTATTTTAAGAGTATTTTTAAGAAGACGGTAATAATAACTGAATTGTGTCTCACGTATGATGGGAAATCTTTTGTTGATTTGACTGTTAAAATGGCAAGCTCAGAATCAACAATTTGTGCGAAGTTCATTCAACATGAATAGATAAAAATTGTTAGACATTTTGTTTGAATTAGCCCATAATTCTGTTGATTTTACCAACTTTTCCTTTTAGCATATTTAATTTTTCGTTTCATGTTTATGCAAATCTCAGTATATGTTTTAAATACGAGTCCTAATAATATTTACCTTAGAGAGAAATGTATCCCAAATATATGTTTATGACAATGAGTAAATGAATACTAACCAGAAAAATAGATATTATGGAAAAGATCAACTTTCTATTCAATACTTAGGACTTCCGAAATCAAGTACAAAGCGTTCTTGAAACAAAAATAAAAATATCCTTATTTGAAAATGAGTTAATATGAGTGGGGTACTGTCATCTCTTAGCCGATACTAAGCAGTGACTTGTATGCCACACAAATGAATCATTATGTCTACCCATATGTCCATACAAGCAGCGGAGAGAAAACGCACAAACACAATGGTTTGTGCAAGTGCCACTCACATATACACACGCATATGAGAAGCTATACACGTGCATCTGTAGTTATAATTTTATAGCAGTAACTAAGTAAATTCTGGAAGCGCCTAGAAGCATGCGAACGAGAAATCACCGAGTATAAAAGGCAGCAACAGTAGGGGCACGAGAATCAGTTTGATTTAAGACGCTATCTGGCGAGCAATAGTAGTGTTATGAGAAAGTACTTTAATAAAGGCCATTTTGCATTATTGAGTAGTGGAGTCATTTACTCAACAGTTTAGTGATTCGAACGTTAGTAGAAGGTTGCAAATAAGCAGAATTGCAGTAAATTCGTTACAATATTTTATATCGACTGTTGAGTGATATATCTCCCAATTTCAGAATTTGTTTCAAAAACCCGTATCTCAGAATTAGGTTGAAGAGCACCTGATATCAGATGCCGTTACAAAAACGCTCTATTTAAACTTAAATTCAATACATTTTGACATAAGGTGACAGACAGACATTATAGATAGTATGAACGGCAAAGTTTCTTATTGCGACATGGCCCCAAACGTGCTTCCAGTAACACATTCTTGGAAGATATTTCTTATCCCTGTGCAAACAGTTTTATCTTGATTTGTGAGATATCTTGGCAAAATAACTCATATGTGGTAGTCTTTAGAATTGTAGCACTATAGATATGTACACCCACTATACACTTGAGGGTACATATGACACATACATCTGTATATGATATCCTCAACCCGATATTTATAGTATACGCAGCACCAGTTTGGTACGGATCTAAATGGACCCATCAAAAATATATATTATCAGCATATCGACTTGCAGCTATAAGATAGCAAGTGCTTATCGGACGGTGCTCGACGACGCGATCCTGGTCCTGACCAGGAAAATCCCAGTGGACTTACTGGCAAGAGAAATGGCCGATCTGTATAACAATAATATCGAGCGACCATCTGAAGACGACAAGAAAAGAACAAGGACACAAACAATAGCTAAGTGGCAAGAACGGTGGGAGGCCTTGAGTAAAGGGCGTTGGACCCTTCATGTTAGTCTGGTACGTAGCTCAAAGGAATGAGCGGAAGCTCGGCGAACTGAGTGGACATGGCGATTTCAGAAAGTATTTATGGAAGCTTAGGATAGAGGAAGATCCTCTTTGCCCAAGGTGTACTACGGAGTTAGAAAACGCAGAGCAATTTATGTTCCACTGCCCCGTTTTCACGAGGAAATACCCACCTTGCATAGAGTTTTCGGGGAGGAACCTACCACGAGAAATTTGGTATCACAAATGTGCAACAAGAAGGAATGCTGGACTGCAGTGAGCAAAAAGACATTTATAGTCATGCAGCGGCCTGATGTATGCTGAAAGGTAGCGCAGAGAAATGCGCAGGCGAAGCAGTGGCGATTAAATCGACACTCGTCAACAGTAGGCTCTTAAAAAATGAGAAGTATGGAACGCCACCCTAAAGTAATGCGAAAGTGGTACCGAGGTGGGCGACGGTTCCAAAACTCGGGCTGCTTTTTTAGTCTATGGACATACGGTTGCTGCGACGGCGGCAATTATGGTGCATTAGGCATTTTTCAGCCCTCCCACAAAAAAAAATAAACGATGGTTTGGGACTAGTTATTGTCCAACTGTACCCAAAAAAGAGACACATAATAAATTTTCCAACAGGGATTATATGCAGATAACGTGCACATTTCTACACTACCTATACAACACTGTTTAAGTACAAACTCTTCGTAACATCCATAAAATTACGTGGAAATTAAAAGCAACCAAAAAATTAAAAAAGTAAAGAACAAAAGATTTAAGTAAGAAAAATATATCGATAAACAAACAAAATGTGCACCATATCAACAGCTACAAAGCATAACAAGAAACAACAATAACTGGAACCGATTAAGAATATGGTAAAAAATTCGAAGACAAAAGACTGACAGAAACCACAACAATAACAATATGTAATTAAATGTTTACTCGCAACAACAAATATACATACGTAATTTAAAAAATTTTATACCGAATTCGTTAAAACAACAAACACTCATTCACACTGTTAAGTATTTTAATTTACTCGGGCATATCTCACTGGTTTGTCACACAACGAGCGCCTATAAGTTTTACCATATGAGTTTGTTTGTGTATGCGAGCATTAATGGGGCTAGGGGTGGAGCTTACGATTTATCGTTGCTTTCTCACACTTGCTGTTATTGTGGTATGTGTGAGAAAAAAAATTGTTGTTTTGTTGGTTTAAATATTAAGCGTATAATGGGAGGGGGAGCCAAAGCACCTATCCATACCATCGTATGAGAGTAGCAATGTATGTAGCATGAATTGTGTGTGTTTGTTAAACAATTTTAAAAATGGTTGTTACACCCAAATGGATTAAACCACTGAAACGATCTTACCGAAGGTTTTGCTCCATTTTAAGCCCGTCTTTCACATAGATATATATAGGAGATATGACAGAAATGTGACTCAGCTAGCCCCAAAATTTATTTTATTCAATACTACTGTACCCGGCGTACGTTATCCTGCACGAAACTAGTTCGCCCACATTTGGAATGTGGTGTTACGTTCGCCTATCTTAGACCCATCCATTTCCCCTCCGACTTCCTTTCCCCATCCCACCTACATTTCCTAATAATGAATTCTATACAGATTAATATAAAGAGTAAATACATACATCAATTATCGCTAGTTTGAGCCAAAACGACACGGATTTTTGACAAAATGAAACTTATATTGGCTGTGGGCATGACACCGCCCACTTTTCCAAAACTTAGTATAGTCAGTAAAATACCGAGTGATCGCGGTAACCTATGCGAAAATTTTGTGAAGATCGGTTGAGTACTTTGGACGGCCATAGAACTCCCAAACACACACATACATACATGCATCCATGTTTATGTAAAGACGAGCCGGACCCCTGCGCATCTTGCGCAACCAATATAAAAAGTCTCTTATCAAATATCAACAGAAATCAGCTGTTCTATAATCAATTAAAACTTACAGCTCGCGCTGCCAATTGGCGTATGGTAGCAACTGCCGGTAATGCAGTACAAATTGCCATAGTACAAATAGATTTCCTTGTGTGCTCACAATCGTTTATTTTTTAACAAATATTTTAATGAAATAAGCTAAACAGAAGCACTACGACCAAAATTGCCCAAAGGTCGCTAATAGCCCGAATCTCCATCTTTATAACCAAAAACTTATTTATAGATTTGGATTCCAAATACGAGTGAAAAAGGGACCCGTACATAAAAACAGCAACTAGAAATAATATATGTGACCCGACTATGAAAAGGTGGCTATGACTCACAGAAAACTACTAAGAAACTGAAGAAATGCATTGTTTATCTTTAACAGCTATTTCTCGCAATTTTTTTTGAGTCATAAGCCACCTTTTCATAGGCCGGGTAACATATATATATGATGACACTTCAAAAACGTCCTTTTACTTATAAGTGCAAAGAGCAAAGACATGAAGTATGACGATGTGGTACCCAGATCACCCAAAATTTGTTTATACAACATGGGTATCAAAGAAAAGGCGCCAAAGAACTCTGCATCGCAGTTAGATATCTGAAAAAAATCCGTTTCCACAATATTTATATCCAACGAAGCACGAAAGTGCGTTCTACAGTTAACGGTGTATTTCATTCGGATATGTAAATAGGTTTCGGAGATATCGACTAAAATATGAGCCTAGTTAGACCCTAAATCTCGCCTAAAAATCGCTCTTAAAAGTGTGGCGCGGAAAACGAACGGTAGTGTTTAGTTTTGCTCCTTGAATTTTATATTGAAAAATTGTAAAACCTCATAAAAATATTTGATAACATAATCTAATGTAAGAGATAGAAACTCAGGAAACTAATTTGGAGTTATTTGTGATACTAAATAAAATAAAGTCTAAATTAATCAATTTTAATATAAATAAGACATACGCATACATTTGCACCTGCATTAGTGGCTACATGCATAGTAGTACATATGTATGCACATATATGTATGTATGCAAGTTACTTAAACCAAAATGGGAAAAAAGTGCGACAAGTGTAAAGTTCGATACGTGGAGAAGTGGCCAATATACGATGTGAAGGGGTGTGTGGTAAATATTACCACCTGACGCAAATGTTCTGGGTTGGACCAATACAGCATTAATAAAACTGCAAGAATGTGAAATGTTAAGATTTATGTATACTGAATGTGTACAGTATGTACATAATGTAGATGGACATATTGCAGGCCTGTTCTGCATTCCGACCATCACCGTTTTGGAAGTAGAACCGAGGCTGATTCCGAGTCCGATTCCCTTTTTGGTGTTCTCAATTCCGATTGAAACAAATCGATTCGACAGTCGATTTCGAATCGTTTTCATTTCGAGTCGATAATCAAGCGAAACAGCTGTTTTTATTTATTTTGGGTTTAATTAAATTAACAATTGTGCAAAATTTTGAACAAAATGCCAGCACCAATGGTTTTTGGAAATGCAGAGGCAAGAAGACGTGCAATTGTGCATAAAAATCGCAAAAATCTATCGATCAAAATTGAGAACACGTCGGTTTTCATTTCGACCAGAATCGCTTTGTTTAGCTTGAAAAATTTTTGAAAGGAATTTTCAAATAAGATTTGTTATACTAAATGAACAAATAGTCCAGCAAAAAGTTGTTATATATTTTCCAAATAAAATGAGTAATTAATAAAACTTATTTGTGGGGAACAATAATGTAATTATCTATGCGTATAATAAGGCTAATTACTTCCTCGATTCCGACGTCTCAGAGGCAAACATTTTCAAATCGACCAAGTCTGCGTCGGAACGATATCAGGAACACCATCCATTTCGATTCGAATATAATTGGTCCGGAATCGAAATCCAGCAGAACATGCCCGATAAAAGACACTGCAAATGGTAGTGAAGCCAATGGACAACAACTACAATAATATAGAAGTGAATTTGACAATGCACTAGAAAGAAACGAAAAAGAAATAAAGCATCTTCTACAAGCGTGTTGGAAAAAGCTTTCAGTGAAAGAATTAGAGCTATGCAAAAAGCGCAAGAATAGTGTGAAAAAAGTGTAAAGAGGTAAATAAAATACGGGAAATAGCAGAAGGCTTTAAGCGAAAGCAGTGAACAGGGTATGTGTCGAATTAAAAACTCAACAAAGATGACAATAAGAAAATGATTGGAAGCAATAGCAAGCGAAAAACAAAAAATGTGCAATGAACTGAAGCAGAATGTCAATAATGTTGAAGCAAAAATATCGTATGCGAATATAACAAAAAGTAGTAAACAAAAAAGGAAGCGCGTTGCCAGAGATAAAAAAAATCATCCACTAATAGTGAAACCGAGCAAAAAAACAAGATGCGGAAAGGACAAAAATGACCTAATTCAAAAGTAGACCCTAAAGAGCTGCAAATAACGAATATAGTAACTAGGGCAAAGCGGGGTAGTGATAGTTGAAAGTAAAAATGATCAAGAACGAGATAAAATTAAAATGCCATCGAAACTAATCTGGGTAATACCTATGAGGTCAAGATCCCTAAGAAAGTGACACCACGACAGTTGTTGTATCGTGTATAATTTTAAATGATAGTGAACCTGGCGCAGAGAATTACACGACAAAATGAGTGTCTTTCTGAAACGGAAATTA
Organism: Eurosta solidaginis; assembly: GCA_029619165.1. Lineage (NCBI taxonomy): Eukaryota > Metazoa > Arthropoda > Insecta > Diptera > Tephritidae > Eurosta > Eurosta solidaginis. The sequence continues at coordinate 2,209 of JARSSU010036267.1, read as the reverse complement.
AAATTATAAAACAGTATGAAAGAAAAAGGGTTCGAATATGTATTACAACGCAGTACTGGAAGTGGACGTAGAAGCTTTCACGAATATAATAGCTGGAGAAAGGATAAATGTAGGCTGACAACGATGCAGAGTGTATGATGCAATCTAAGTACTTTGTTGTTTTAAATGCAAAGGCTTTCATCATAAGGCCAGTGACGGTAAAGAAAGGGGAAGTGTGCACAAACAATGTCTGGGTGAACACAAACATACGCAATGCGATATAAGGAACAGTCAGGAAATGTATCAACTGTATGAGGCAAATAAGGAACTGAATCTTGGGCTTGATGATAACCATGATATATGGATAGAGCAAGTCCTGTATATCAGCAAAAATTATCCGCAAGGATATATTGTTATTAGCAACCAAAAGCAATAAAAAAGTACAAAAATCGAAGTAATGGGGTGCATAGTTAGAATGTATATATCTCAATATTTTGTAGTAATAACAGCAAACAAAACTGAACTGGGAGAGGCTTGTCGAAATAAGAAAACCAAAACATGTGACTATGCGCAGAAACATGCACAACTAATCTTATAATGGATACCGAATTTTAAAATTCCGATATACAAATGTATTCGTTGCGATTACCATAGTAGACATACGGGTGGTGTTTTGATGTATGTTCATGAAAATTTTAGAGTTTAGTTTAGTCTGCAATATAGCCATTAACTGAATATATGGTGCATCATTATAAAAATCAAAAAATGTGCGTTTATGGCAAATTGGGGGTATTTTTATACACTCACCGAGTAGCAGTGACGCCGACCTTTATTAGTTTTTAGATGAAATCCTGACTGGAAAAACCTCAAGGAATCAGACAACTATATCATAATTGAAGGATTTTAACATAATATGAATGTCTCGTCAACATACTCGAAACACTATTAACTTTATTCGCACAAAGGGCAATGATTCAAAGAATTAATTCAATACGAGAATAACAGAGCCACTCGTCTACCAAAATTGACTGCTGCTTTAGTATAATGATCAAGTTAGGTCGGAACAAAATCTAGTTGAATATAGAATTTCGGATCATTGAAACAAATAATTTCAAGCAGGCCAACAACAAGTTTTGCAAAATGAGAAGTTACTCTAATTTTACCTCATGGGAATACTATAGTTTCCGAAAACCTTTAAAATAAGCTAAGAATATGCAATTTTAGCTTTGGTGCGTAATGCGGGGAGTAGAAAATAAAAACTACAACCCTGAACAATATTCTTACTGAAGTAATGCAAGCACTGACAATGTGAAGATGAAGAAAAATACAACTGAGAAATAAGTGGTATCACCATAAGCTTACAGCTTCTCCATAAAAGAAAACTTGAGCTATATAATATTGCCACAGAAACAGGATACTGGTATGAATACAATGTATTAAAAAAAATATACACAAGTACGATTATGTATAAGAAGAAGATGTACTATGGAAGACAGAGTTCACAGCAATAACGGAAACATGAAGCGGATGTGGAAGTGTCTGAAAGACCTCGCAGAGCTTACAGATAACAAAAAAACATATCACTAAGATAGTCATACATGGCGAATGCCTCGATAAGGAGTATCATATAGCTAGTGCCCTAAACAATTTTTTGTACAGAGCATAGTCGAAATTAGTGATAGATACGAAGAAATGCTACTGCATCCGAACTAAACGTTGATCGCTCGACCGCAATAGAACCATTTCTTTTCACTGACATTGCGTTAGATGATATAATTAAGTACTTCACAAAAGCTTTTGTAAAACGAATATCATGGTGCGGAGAAAGAAAGCTTTATCTGAGTGTGGTTTCCAAGAGAAATTCCATGATGTACATTTGGTGGAACTTTTACAATAGATCATAGAAATGAGGGTCCCTAAATAATGGAATTGGTCCAAACTGCTAGTAAAGTTTCAACAATACTAGTTACCTGTGGTATAGTAAAAAACGTTACAGTGAACCGGAGGTGAAGGCTACTAGACGGCACAATCTTTCAAAGTACGAGTTATCCTCTACAGATGAGAAAATTATGACATGGCTGGGGAATACATTCAATTGGTGCATACCTTAGAGCACAAAGACAAGTTATATACCGACATAAGTCCTGAATTCAGGAAGAGAGGTCCATTGCTATCGTGACAACAGCAGCACTTAACATGGTTATTGCACGAATGGAAAGAAGATATATCA
>JARSSU010036266.1:0-16233 GCA_029619165.1 Eurosta solidaginis | reverse complement strand
TGGTCTGGGACGAATAACATGTATCCTAACATTTTACTTAAATAACACTTGCGAGATAGCTAGGCATTCAAAAAAGCATATTTCCAAACCAAATTCGAAAGTCGAAAGTGTGTAAAATCTCATGAAAGATCTCCCGATGTTTTACTTCGAAAAGTTTCACACTAATTCGAAATTCGACTTTTGTAAATTCACATTCCTACTTAGAAAAGCTTAATTGTTTTTTATGAAAACTCTGCAAACAATTTCAACGCTTGTGAACTTTTTAATAAACATCATGAAAATTTTGAAATTTTGACTGAGAACTTTTAATGATTGTAAACAAAAATGGCCCAGACACATTTTAAGTACACATTCAAAGTCGAAAATTTCATGAAATTTCTAATTTAATACATGGAAAAAAATTCAATGCATAGTAACAAAAAATCGAAAGTTGCGGAAGTGTGTAAAATCTTCATGAAAGTTGCCCTAATTTTTGCTCGAAAAACCTTCACCTATTTCGAAAATGCGGAAGAAATCAACTCTTACTAGAAAAAGCTTAATTGGTTTTTTATGAAACTCTGCAAACAAATTTCAAATCGCTTCGAAGTAGTTCAAAATTGTGAACTTTTAATAAACTTCATGAAAACTTTTGAAATTTTTGATTAGAAACTTTAATTGATTGCAACAAAAATGTCCTAGACACATTTTAATACACATTCAAAAAGATAGTTGAAAATTTCATGAAATTTCTAATTTAAACTCAGCAAAATCAGTATATGTGACCCGTCTTTATGAAAAGGTGGCTTATGACTCAAAAAAAACAGCTGTTAACAGTTGTTTCTCGGCAATTTCTTTGGGTCATAAGCCATCTTTTCATAGACCGGTCACATATATGTATAACAAAATATGGAACTAATTTCAAATGCCTTTTTGATCATAGCTCGAGAACTGCTCAAAATCTTTCTTGGACTGTATAACGAAAATAAATTTCATAAACATTTTCGCAAAATATGGAAGTATCAAATTCCGAAAAACATGTAAATTTAAAACTTCTGGAATTCCATATAAAGAATTTTCATATACTTCGGGCTTTTAGAAACTTTCGAGTATGCAGTTTTGTAGGCACTTGCTTTTTAAAATTTTTTTCTTCTTTCAGATTTTTTCTTATATAATTGTATGCAAATTTTGTATGGCAAACTTTTTGGAAAAAATCAATGCGGTTTTCAGAACTGTTATACTAAAATTTATTCGACTAAACTGCATACCCAAACATTTTTCGAAAATTCCAAGGTTTTTAAACATTTCCCCAAATTTTGAATTCTGTTGACTACTGTTTTTGAAATATGTGCAGTTTTGTAAAACAGTCGTTTAAAGTTTTTTCTAACTACAATTTAAGAATTTTCATGAAGTTTTTGAACTTCCTCGAAACTTCGAATAAAAAGTTTTTCAATTTCTTTGTACGTACAAATTTCTTCTAAAATAAACGTATGTATCAAGGCGAATTCAGTTCCGGTGTTGTTATTCCAACAGCTGATTGCTTCTTCTTGATTATTTTCCATACAGCGCCTTGCACTTTAATATGTCAGTTAATCGGAATCAATGAACATTTTCTTTTGACTTGACATTCTTCTGCACGGCGAATTGGTTGTATTTGCTTTGCCACCACCTGGTATGGATTCGCCTTGGTATGTATTTAAAAGAAGAAAATAATTGAAAAATGGTGTTAATGTTTGGAGGTACTTTCGTGTTCAGAACTGCATTTCGATTAAGGAACATTTGAGTTCGATTTGTAAACTTATAACTGGATCTTTTAATATATATATTTTTTAATTTTAATGAATAAGGGGGTTGTTGTATACATACTGGGACCTTGCTGTGGCATCACTATGCTACGGGAAATGCGATTCGAAAGCTCTCAAGTAACATCCATTTTATTTGAACTGTAAAGTGAATTCTTTTCGCATCACAATACAGAGTAAGTGCCAAGGCGAATCCATACCAGGTAGTGGCAAATCGAATTCAACCAATTCGCCGTGCAGAAGAATGTCAAGTCAAAAGAAAATTTTGATTGATTCCGATTAACTGACATATTAAAGTACAAGGCGCTGTATGGAAAATAATCAAGAAGAAGCAATCAGCTGTTGGGATAACAACACCTGGTACTGAATTTGCCTTGGTAAGTGCCCTGTAATTTAACTCTCACATGCATGTATAAAGGTAAATATAAATGCATGTATGTATGTATGTTTATATGTACTTACTTTTCATAGTTGTGAGTTATAATTAAAACAAGTACAAAGCAAAGGCATGCAGACAGATGTCAAGTTTTTTGGGGATCTTATGGTACTTCAATATCTTCCAATTTGATAGAATGCAGTGCTGTTTTTTTTTAGATTAAAAATATTGGTTTTTGCATTTATAGAAATATAGCATAAAGAAAAAGCAGATAAGGGATAGAGAATAAACACAGCATACCGATTGGAAATGTAAATATTTACGGACACCAATCTTGTGCCAAGTGCTTGTATGATTCATTTAAAAATGTGCAATATTGTTGTAACGTTGAATGTGCTAAATGCTAAGCTGGTGTTTTTAAAGCAAAAACATTCTATTGGCAAGTGGTGCTGTACGGACAGTTCTTTCTCAGGTATAGAATTCACTACTTTCGGGTACTAGAATATGCAATTGATAGCGCCTAAGTGTCATGCTATCGGTTTAACTTAACCACATCGCACCTTCTAAGTCTAAGTAGGATATTGAAGTGTAAAGCAAAGGGTCCCAAGCCCGTAGGTCAGCATTTGAGTTATAGAGCTGGCAAACATTTGTGTACCTCTGACTGAAAGATCATAGTAGGGGTGTTTCCGATCTGCAGTTACTGCAGCAGTGCTAATTTTTATGACAGAGCATCACGTTCTTCGGCAAAGCTTGGACAACAGTGGTAGCGTCGCGCGTTTGTTGAGTAAAATGCTGTCAGTATTTCGTTGATCAAATGGAAATCAAACGCATCATAAAATACAAATAAAATAAAAAAATTTTAAAGCACTTCCTTTATATAAATGGACAAAAATCAGTGAAAAATGTCTCCTTATATAAAAACATATTCTTGCTAAACTTTGATTTTTAATTTTTGAACAGTGGAGCGCATATTACTTGGATTGGAAAGTTGGTAGGCAAGGAGATATTATTAGTCAATCAGTTGCGCTCCACCTTTATATTTTTAATTCTCATAAATATTGCTGATTTTTGATAGCCTTGTAAGTACTTATTATTGTAAAAATTTAATGAGCTGATAGGCCTTAGTTAAATAAAACACAATATTTAAAGTTGTGTTTTAGTTTTACTTCGTCGATATTTCGATTTCAGTCTGAAATCATCTTCAGGACTGTCAAACACAAATAGAAAAAAGGACTATTAGAATAATATTCTATTTTGCATATAGGTATATAATAAAGGAACTTACACATATGAATATGTTTGATCGACTGATCAGATGTCAAAAATCGATCAAACATATTCATATGTGTAAGTTCCTTTATTATATACCTATATGCAAAATAGAATATTATTCTAATAGTCCTTTTTTCTATTTGTGTTTGACAGTCCTGAAGATGATTTCAGACTGAAATCGAAATATCGACGAAGTAAAACTAAAACACAACTTTAAATATTGTGTTTTATTTAACTAAGGCCTATCAGCTCATTAAATTTTTTACAATAATTCTCATAAACATTTTTGCAATTTCTATGCCAAAATTTAAAAATCAAAGTTTAGCAAGAATATGTTTTTATATAAGGAGACATTTTTCGCTGATTTTTGTCCATTTATATAAAGGAAGTGCTAAAAATTTTTTTATTTTATTTTTATTTTCTTCTTTTTGTACAGTTTCTCGGTGTTTCAACCTATCTGTTAAGTTTTACGCTTGTAGCTCAATGAGAACTTACATAAAAATCAATCCCAAAATTCCCTCCGTTCCGTTTGATTTGTCCAAATATCTCAGTCCGTGCGCCCCCTAGCGAAACTTTTTATACTCAGTTGAGCAGAGCTCACAGAGTATATTAACTTTGATTGGATAACGGTTGGTTGTACAGGTATAAAGGAATCGAGATAGATATACACTTCCATATATCAAAATCATCAGTATCGAAAAAAAATTCGATTGAGCCATGTCCGTCCGTCCGTCCATTAACACGATAACTTGAGTAAAATTTGAGGTATCTTGATGAAATTTGGTATGTAGGTTCCTGGGCACTCATCTCAGATCGCTATTTAAAATGAACGATATCGGACAATAACCACGCCCACTTTTTCGATATCGAAAATTTCGAAAAATCGAAAAAGTGCGATAATTCATTACCAAATACGGATTAAGCGATGAAACTTGGTAAGTTAGTTGAACTTATGACGCAGAATAGAAAAATGGAAAAATTTTGGACAATGGGCGTGGCACCGCCCACTTTTAAAAGAAGGTAATTTAGAAGTTTTGCAAGCTGTTATTTGGCAGTCGTTGAAGATATCATGATGAAATTTGGCAGGAACGTTACTCTTATTACTATATGTCTGCTTACTAAAAATTAGCAAAATCGGACATCGACCACGCCCACTTTTTAAAAAAAAATTTTTTTAATTCAAATTTTAAAAGAAAAGTTAATATCTTTACAGTATATAAATAAATTATGCCAGCATTCAACTCCAGTAATGATATGGTGCAACAAAATACAAAATAAAAGAAAATTTCAAAATGGGCGTGGCTCCGCCCTTTTTCATTTAATTTGTCTAGGATACTTTTAATGCCATAACTCGAACAACAATTTACCAATCCTCAATCGATATCGAAAATTACGAAAAATGAAAAAAATGCCATAATTATATACCAAATACGAAAAAGGGGATGAAACATGGTAATTGTATTGGTCTATTGACGCAAAATATAACTTTAGAAAAAAACTTGGTAAAATGGGTGTGACACCTACAATATTAAGTAGAAGAAAATGAAAAAGTTTTGCAGGGCGAAATAAAAAGCCCTTGGAATCTTGGAAGGAATACTGTTCGTGGTATTACATATATAAATAAATTAGCGGTACCCGACAGATGAAGTTCTGGAGTACCCTGGTCCATATTTTGGTCGATATCTCGAAAACGCCTTCACATATACAACTAAGGGCCACTCCCTTTTAAAACCCTCATTAATACCTTTAATTTGAGTCACCCCTGGTCCACGTTTATAGCGATATCTCGAAAAGGCGTCCACATATAGAACTAAGGCCCACTCCTTTTTAAAATACTCATTAACACCTTTCATTTGATACCCATATTGTACAAAAAAATTCTAGAGCCACCCCTGGCCCACCTTTATGGCGATATCTCGAAAAGGCATCCACCTATGGAACTAAGGCCCACTCCCTTTTAAAATACTCATTAACACCTTTCATTTGATACCCATATCGTACAAACAAATTCTAGAGTCACCCCTGGTCCATCTTTATGGCGATATCTCGAAAAGGCGTCCACCTATAGAACTAAGGCCCACGCTCTTTTAAAATACTTATTAACACCTTTCATTTGAAACCCATATCGTACAAACGAATTCTAGAGTCACCCCTGGTCCACCTTTATGGCGATATCTCGAATATAGAACTAAGGCCCACTCCTTTTTAAAATACTCATTAACACCTTTCATTTGATACCCATATTGTACAAAAAAATTCTAGAGCCACCCCTGGCCCACCTTTATGGCGATATCTCGAAAAGGCATCCACCTATGGAACTAAGGCCCACTCCCTTTTAAAATACTCATTAACACCTTTCATTTGATACCCATATCGTACAAACAAATTCTAGAGTCACCCCTGGTCCATCTTTATGGCGATATCTCGAAAAGGCGTCCACCTATAGAACTAAGGCCCACGCTCTTTTAAAATACTCATTAACACCTTTCATTTGAAACCCATATCGTACAAACGAATTCTAGAGTCACCCCTGGTCCACCTTTATGGCGATATCTCGAAAAGGCGTCCACCTATAGAACTAAGGCCCACGCCCTTTTAAAATACTCATTAACACCTTTCATTTGATACCCATATTGTACAAACGCATTCTAGAGTCACCCCTGGTCCACGTTTATGGCGATATCCCGAAAAGGCGTCCACCCATAGAACTAAGGCCCACTCCCTTTTAAAACACTTATTAACACCTTTCGTTTGATACCCATATTGTACAAACGCATTCTAAAGTCAACCCTGGTCCACTTTATAACGATATTCCGAAAAGGCGTCCACCTATAGAACTAAGGCCCACTCCCTTTTAAAATACTCATTAACACCTTTCATTTGATACCCATATAGTACAAACAAATTCTAGAGTCACCCCTGGTCCACCTTTATGGCGATATCTCGAAAAGGCGTCCACATAGAACTAAGGCTCACGCTCTCTTAAAATACTCATTAATACCTTTCGTTTGACACCCATAGTGTACAAACGCATTCTAGAGTCACCCCTGGTCCCCTTTATGGCGATATCACGAAACGGCGTCCACCTATGGAAATAATGATCACTCCCTTTTAAAATACTCATTAACACCTTTCATTTGATACCCATATTGTACAAACGCATTCTAGAGTAAAACCTGGTCCACCTTTATGGCGATATCCCTAAATGGCGTCCACCTATAGAACTATGGCTCACTCCCTCTTAAACTCTTTAATACCTTTCATTTGATACACATGTCATACAAACACATTCCAGGGTTACCCTCGGTTCATTTTCCTACATGGTTATTTTCCCTTATGTTGCCACCATAGCTCTCAACTGAGTATGTAATGTTCGGTTACACCCGAACTTAACCTTCCTTACTTGTTGTATTGTGTCATCGGCTGCCATCGACCTCTGAATCAAGTACGAATTTTCCAGTCTCTAGCTCTCGAGAAGTTACCTAAAAGCTGGTTTGAAAATTTGCAAATTCTTATCTAATTATTTCGATTCGTGCGCCACCTAACGAATTTTTTTCTTTTTCTTGCATTGTCACGGTGTTTTAACCTATGTGTAAAGTTTCACGTTTGTAGCTCAGTGAGAAGTTACATACAAATCGATTGCAAGATTTGTATGAAAAGCGGACAAACATTCAACCGACCTATATAAAGGAAGTAAAATGTCACTGCTCAATTGCAGCAAGTGATTAGGTTGGGTATAAGTAACACAAAGACCCAGTCACTGGAAGAAGTCGCTACATAATTGGCGCTTAACTGTTTAAAAGGTCTTGGCCATCCAACAAGTCGCTTCTTCCTTGGGCTAAGTGCTGTCAATTGGTAACCCCAAGCGAAATAAATCGATTTCCACCTGCCCGTAGGAGCGTTCTGATAAGAATACCTTCTTATTCGAAGCATTATCTTTCATTGGAATAACATGGTCTAGCCATCGTAGCTACAGTGTTTTAGTTCGCTGAACTATGTTGGTGTCCTCGCAAAGCTCGTGCAGCTCATCATTAAATCTTCTTCGGTACTCACCGTCGCTAACTCGTAGAGGTCCGTTAATATTTCGAAGAACTTTTCTCTCCGAACACCCCCAGAGCCACCTCTTCAGACTTTGCTATTTGTGTAAAAGCTGATTTCCCAATAAACGAAGTCTTTTAACAACAGTAGCATGGTTGCCAAGGCGCAAATGCGCTGACTCTATTAGTCGATTAGCGGAATAATCGATTATAAACAAGAGCCCTGCTGTTTATGCTCATCAGGTTCAAACGGCTGAGTACTTATGCGCCGGATTTCTTCACAGTGCTTACGGATATGTCTCCTTATACCCCTGGGATACAAAGATTTTTCAATCCGATTTCTATTAAAATGCCCAGATTTCTGATAATTTAACAGAAACATTTTGTTCAGCATTTCATTTCGCTCCTTTATGGGGCGTATTCCCGTCGACCTGTGTATATAATGTTCAATTGACATAAGAATACGACATCCCGTTGTAGCTCTGAGCGCAATGTTTTGACAGGCTTGTTGCTTCCTCCAGTAGGTTTCTTTTAAGATGGCCGACCATATCACGTACCACAAAAGCGGCTGGCCAATTGCTTCCATTTCATCCATATCAGAATTTTTGTTTGTTATGGTTCTGAACTTTGGGTAAAATTGCGGCTGCATACTCGCCAAAATGTAGGTCATTATCGAACATCACTTCCAATATTTTGGGAACTTAAAGCAATAAGCATTTTAAACGCAACCAAAATCAGTAATGTAATATAAAACAAAACAAAAAATATCTACTCACCCTTTTGCAAGTCCATTTCATCCATATCAGAATTTTTGATTTGTTGAAGCTTTTCACGAAATTTCTTTGTGATTTGCTTACGTTGGTAGTCAGCTTCTATTTCCTGTTTTGTACGGGGTATCCGAAAGCGAATGCAACAGCAGACCATTATTACTAAATAAATAAACAATTTGAGATGAATACAGTTAACTGTTTATACTGCTCCTGATAAAGAATCGATCGTTCACAAAAATTAAACAAAACCCTTATTTACTTTTGAGCTGGTCTCAATTCATTAAAAGTATGGTAATGACCTTCTCCCCGAAATAGTCACATGGTCAAACAGAAATTTCCTAAATGGCCACTACACGAAATTTTGAAAAATCTTAAAGTCAGTTGGTCTTATGGCCAATTGACCTTTTGACCGATTCATAATCTAAATTGACTTTATATCCGTTGCTGCAGGCGAAATCTGTACGCTTTGATGTCGAACACATGTACTTGAATGGAGAGCTGCACACGAGGCGTAAGCTGCATGAAAGCGACAAAGCATGAAAGTTTCATGTAGCTAAGCGTACAGCAATGTTGGTCGCTTAGCGTACGTACGCTTCAAAAAACGAAGACCAAGATGTTTGTTTAAATTTTTTGTATGCAAATTTGTGTAATTAGTTAGAAAATGTTACTTTAGTAAATAAAAGTGCGTGAAAGGTATATTACCAAAGCGAAAAAGAGTATTCAACACCACAACAGCTTGGTTAGACATTGTTGAAGCGATTAAAAGGCTAAAAAGTGTTGGAAACTAGAAATCACTTTTTTCTCTAGTCCGCGGGGGTGTAAAGTTGCCTTTCATAATTTACAAAGGCACGGAGATGCAAACAACGTTTAATACCTATTTTCCTTTGGTTTCGGCGACGGATATAGCTGAAGAATTTAAATTTTTTATTTTTTTCAATAATTGTTTGCTTTTTGTAGCGACGTTCGAAAGTAGCTTCGTGTGCAGATCTTGAGGCGTAGAGAAATCGTTGCTATATGTCATATCTTATACACGTCTATGAAGCTACGCCTCGTGTGCATGTTGCCTAAGTAACATACAGGTGTACGTCTAGAAAACTAATGGTTTTAAGTTAACTACAGCTCATCCCGAGTTGAAGTTAAACCACTACAGAAACAAATCCTTTATCTGTAACAACCGATACCAACAAGTTATTAGCTACCATCCAGTGAGTTTTCTAGCTCCATATCACGCTCAATTCTCACGGGAATGCTCTGCATCATTGAGAGACTTGAGAAGCAGAGGTCGTGATATTTTTTTTCACATGAGTTGTAGGCTGATGTCGCAGATGTGAAAAAGTAGGTTGTTTAAAGGCAGCGTTGCCAAAGTAAAGACAAGAATTTAAATTAAACTATCTGGCTCACAAATTGAACCAAACTTCTATCTGGCTCAAATCGTTGTTGTTGCATTTCCATGAAAAATTATTTATCTGCCTCAGGATCTTTGCGACGGGATCATGGCTATTACTTTATTATAGGCTTATTGTCGGCGGCATCTAATTGGTTTCTTACCGGATTACAGATTTTATAGTTAACATTTATCGGTATCTCTTTTATAACAAACTTCGATTTGGTGACACTCCGATAAAAAGTCGTTCACTTTCGATATCAAATAGGTAGCTTTTTGATAACAAATAAATGGTTTTTCGATAACAAAGCAATGACATGACAAACTCTGAAAGAAAATCGATAACTCTTCGATAACAAATCCAGAACTTTTTTATTGCTTATCTATAACTCTTCGATAAAGAGCAGATAACTTTTTGATACATAACCTTTTACTTTTCAGTGATAAATCGATAAGTTTTCGATTACATACATACGATACATTTTCAATGATAGGTCTATAACTTTTCGATAGCAAACAGATAAAATTAGTAACTTATGGCTAACCTTTTTTCTATCGATAGATAATTTATAACAATTCGTTAACAAATCGATTACTCGTCTATACCTCGTCGATAGCACGCTGCTAACAAAATCACGGATAACGAACCGTTAAAAAATAAGAAAATTGATAAAATGCTCGGTTCCGATTTTGGTTCCAGTCTAATACGGTTTCGGTTCAGGTATTGTTCCCGTTTGATTTCCTTTCCTTTTCTTTTCCTTTCTTTTCTTTTCTTTTCTTTTCTTTCTTTTCTTTTCTTTTCTTTTCTTTTCTTTTCTTTTCTTTTCTTTTCTTTTCTTTTCTTTTCTTTCTTTTCTTTTCTTTTCTTTTCTTTTCTTTTATTTTCTTTTCTTTTCTTTTCTTGCCTTGTCTTGTCTTGCATTTACTTGTCTTGTCTTTTATTTCCTTTCCTTTCTTTTACTTGGATATTCCACTAAGCTATACCCAAACCTATTTACAGTGGTGTGCTTTGAAAAAGAGCCAGCAACCTATTGTCGCTGGTACATAATGGAGCCAAGTACAGTTTCTTAACTTATGTCGTGTCCTGTGGCATGAGTATTTGAATTTTCGTGAAAAGTTAATAGGGAAAAATTAAATATTTTTCATTTTATCTTAATATATGTTCGGGTTTGCATTATCCTTGCTAGCTTCTGGGCAATGCCTTGGTTTTAATAGGTTTTTTCACGGATGCGACTTTTGCTGGTCTGTTGTTAAGAGCCACTTTACTCTATTGTAATTAAATCATGATGTATTAAGTGAACCATAACCCAGCCCATTTTGACGTAAGTTTTGTTTCGTTGTCATGCTTGGATATCCATCGAACGGGTATATTAACCTACGTCAATCACAGTATGGCTCCAATCAAAATCCTGTTACGCTTCCAAGCTTACGGCATAATAAGGAGAGATATTGGAACATAATATATGTGAATAAATCTAACATGTTTGCATCTAACTGATTAACCAGTGGTCAAGTGAATAGGTATTTTTTGATAAGACGAATGTATCGAATGTATGACGAATGCTCAATATTACAATAAGATTTTAAGTGAAGCTATGCTATGATATTCATGGTTTACTATGACATTTCTATAAATGTCTTAGCAGCATAAAGCGCCAATTAATGGTGACTTATCCATAACCAGATAAAATAGCTGATCGAACCTACCTTATGGAAATCAATGTAATCGATTAATGGTGCCATACCACAATACAAACGCCATAACCATACCATTGCCAACCAATTGTTTCTGGACGGGTTGCTTTTACGAAGTAAGGAAAAAGGGGAATAATTCATTCCCCTTCAGCGAAAATTTTAGTAGAAAAGTACCTTTAGTAGTATATTAGTAGTGATAATAAATTTGTATATGCCAACAGGTTTTAGGGGAAGTAATTCATTTTCTTCTAAATATTTCGTGAATTGATATAGGGTTATGTTGGTTTGGTCAATCTTTCAGAACTTGTTTGAAGGATGTCGTACGTCAGAATTTTATTCAAAAATACACTATATCAAAATTTGTTTCAAAAACTCCCTATCTGAGCATAAGTTCAATGGATTTTGACATAAGAGGGAGTTACTGAAAATCATTCTAAGATAAGGCGTTCTTCAACCTAAGGCTAATATAGGGCGTTTCTGTGAAAAATCCTGAAATGGGAAATTTTTGAAAAGTATTTTGAGATAGGACGATTTCGAGCTGGCAGCCGGCATAGGGTGATACTCTGCTCAGCAGCTGCAATGAGCAGACAAAAAAATTAAGAAAACGGCTTATTGTCTTAGAACTTTATATTCCGGCCCTGCCTTTGGCAGAAGGGTTAAGCTTTTATTGCGGTCCTGCTACACAGGGACTATTTACCTTTTTATTCTGAAATTTCGGAAAGCTCTTTTCCGTTTTAGTATTCATGGAAGTGTTTCGAATAAACCGTTAATTTAGAATTTTCGGAACACGTTCGTTTTATACTATCTCACGTGATCCGAATATTCGAAATAAGTATATACATAATATTCAAAATATAAAACGATTCCACAAACCCTTAAATGGAGACGAATGTTCCGAATATACAGAATGAATAAGTTAACATGCTCAATGAATACATTTCGCTTTGGCAACTCCATTACTTACTAATGACATTTTTACGTGAATCGATTTACTAGTCGAGTTTTTGACGTTTAACGATGAATTTTAAATTGCTTTAGGTTTCGTATCATTGTGAATCAAACTAAGTGTGATATCTGTCAACTGCCTGGCAGGATGTTCAATATGGATACTTTTTAGTGTTTTGACAGAGTGTTCAATATGGCGGCGCATAGGGCCGGCTATCTTCAGCGGGTGATAGAAAGAGATACAGAATGAGACAGCGATAGTCAATTACAAATCAGGTGATCCAATCACTTTGGAATTTTGACGTCTACGCAGAAGATATCACACTTAAGGCTCCATTACTGATATTTAGCATAGACTTGACTTGACTTGAGAACTGTCACTTACAGTTCTGTTATGCCCTATTACGGTATACAACTCAACTTAGTTGAGTTGTAATTAAAGCAACTCAACTTTAAGACAACTCAACTCCTGTTTGGTATTACGAATTACAACTTATTTCAGTTGAAGTTGAATTGAGTTGCCAACTTCAGAAAGTGATGATTTGACAGGTAAATGAACAGCTGATCAATTTGTGGGGGGAATTTAAGAATTTGCAAAAGTGATTTTGTTATTAAAAGCAAAACGGATATTATATGAAAGCTATTTTATAATGGCGAAAATGTTGGTGATTGACATGTCGCGAATACGGAAAACATTCATTCCAATCCCGTGGAACTACCTAGGACCATAATGTAATACTTCTATATTACTACTACTGAACTGTGCAGCCTGTCAAACATTACAGTACAGATATACAACGACAGAAGGAGACAAAATCTCAAGGCTGTCGTTAAATTTTTGTAAAAAAGGCGCTTAAATATTTCAGCGCACAAAAATAAAGGTCCGTTTTTCGCACCATCTGTGGACGTGTGTAATATTTGTATAGTGTCAGAAAAAGCTTTAAGACAAGTTCTCAAGGCATGCCCAATTGGAAATGCAAAATTAAGTTTAATAAATAAAATTTTTCAAAATACAAGTGATGCATTCTCCAATAGTATCATGGACGATCACATAGCCATCGAAAATTTATTTAGCAATGACATCTTTAATAATCACCGGACACAGCTGTGTAAGGAAGTAATAAGGTTTTATTTGGATATTCGTTTGTTTTTTGAAACGAAAAAAAGCACAGACGAAAAAGAATATGTTAGAAAAAAATTTACAAAATTGATATTATTTCAACACTAATAGCAGCCAGCCCAGGACTCATATTTTGTTTACTTTATCAAAAATTTACTTCATTAAAAAACTCAAAATAAGTAAAAAATTTTAAAACGTTTATATATCGTTTCTAATTCACTTTAAATTATTTTTAAAAATGTTTAAAGAAATGCTTGTTGGGATGTATGTATAAGTATATTTTTATACATGTATATTTGAATTGTTTTCATTTCAAAAATATGAATTCTTCGCCTTGTTTTTTTTTACTATTTATGTAAATAATGTACTTTGTATGGCTGCAACCCATGTTTAAAGAATAAATACATCAAGCCTTGTATTGTATTTTTTGCCTTTTCATTGTTTAATCGACTAAACTGAGATTTTATAACAATTAGTATCCAGAAGTTGGGTAAAGGGGATAGTGACCCGTTGTTACCCCTTTAATACTTTTTTTACACACGCTACTACAATTCACTAACACTAACAAAGCCCGCGCATGCGCAGAACATACATTTGCACAGTTTCAACAAATAATGATTGACAGAAAATTTGCACATTAGGAAGATAGGAAGGTATTGATATAGAAGTACTATATATATGCCTAGGACCAAGTAAGAAAATGTTTTGCTCGTTACTAAACAAAATTAAGGACCATTTCCGCATATGCGTTGGTATTTTAAAATTATGCGTCACACTCCGATTCCTTGCTGACGGCAGCTATCAAATATGCCGTGGAAATGATTTTGGTGTTGGACTAGTTCTAGATATTATTGAGGAGCATATTTGTGCGAATTGGATTAAAATCCAAACAGCAAAAATTGTATTTACTCTAAAACAGGATTCCCAGGAGTAGTGATTAGTATCAATGTGACCCACGTTCGCATAATTTCACCTATTTTGGCAGCATCCGAACTGCGGCCGGCCTCGTCCAACTTCGGAATGGCGCTTCATAAAGTCAAAAAGTTATTCAATGTAATCCTTTTAAACGCTATTTTTTCTATAAATGTGTACAAAATTGTCGATTATTTTTTGATTAAAAAAGGTTTAACTACCCGCTTTAAATGTAGCGTTTTGTGCACCATCTAACTCTTATCTAAGGTATCAAAAGACGCGTTTCGATCTCCGTTTTTAGGATTCGAAAGCGGAAATTAAAAATTTTATTTCTGTCGAAAAATATTTACAAAAACCCACAAAATGGCCCGAGTATCCGAAATATGAGGCCTGTTCCACAGTTTTTTTTGCAAAGAATATCTTTCTGCGTTGGCGGCCATTGGCAGCGATTTGTAAAAATAACCCTGAGTGGGTCCAACGCCTTTCTGCATTAGTGTGTACAAAAAATCTGGCAAAATACAACAACCACTTGAAATTAGATTTTATTGGAAATTAAATTTTTAATTTCGGAGGTCGAAACGGTGCTTTTGATACCAACTTTGAAAATTTTTGTTAAAAATTAGGTGATGAACCGTCTTGTAAAACGTTACATTTTTTCAAAACAACTGCAAAATTGTATGAGACAACTGCTAGTAATCAGTTGTAAGATTTTGACGTCTTTGACAACTACACTAACACAAGGTTTAAACGGTAATGCCACAAAAAGTTGTAAGACTATACAACTCAACCGACATTTTTTTTGACAGGTTGAGTTGTAATCTGTAATACCAAATTGCGAAATTTCAACCCAACCAGAGTTGACTTGTAAACGGTAATACGGGCTTTAAATGAACATTGCATGTTACTGATTACTCAAAACTTGGCAACACTTAACTTGACTTAGAAGTCTGTTGAATTTTGATTTTCTATGTAAGTTCTAAGTGACGTTTACATTTTGAGATGCCATTTGTTTGTTTCCATTTCATTTTGACATTTTGTCATACAAATTGGCATTTATTTAAAAATCAATTTCAACGCTGATTATGATGCCAGATTGTATGCGCCAAGTGGAGTATAATCGTGGCTAAGTTGCCAAGTTTACGCCAAGTCAAGTCAAGTCTATGCTAAGTATCAGTAATGGGGGCTTTAGTTTGATTCACAATGTTTCGTATGTTCATAGGTTTTCGAAAGTGCACGGATCCCTTGGTATCCGTACCTTTCATAAAATTACCTTTGTTCAGCCGCACTAATAGATCATGGCATGGTTAATAAATTCATCGTAAAATTAAAAAAATTGATCTAAGGAATTATGCTGTTCAGTATTTATCGGGTATTTGCAAACTGATTGCTTACTATTTGTACTACTAATATTTTTCGAAAAATCGGAAAGAAACAACACAGTTAATGGATGTCAACTCGATTTGGGAGCATATGGCTGCAATTGTCAAAAAATTTGTCAGCCGAGCAAACCTCTTGTGATTGAATCATGGTATAAATATATACCTTTTCTACCTATTCAAAAATTATAATCCACAGGTTACTGAGTTTTCTTTTTATACTCAGTTGAGCAGAGCTCACAGAGTATATTAACTTTGATTGGATAACGGTTGGTTGTACAGGTATAAAGGAATCGAGATAGATATAGACTTCCATATATCAAAATCATCAGTATCGAAAAAAATTCGATTGAGCCATGTCCGTCCGTCCGTCCGTCTGTCCGTTAACTTGAGTAAATTTTGAGGTATCTTGATGAAATTTGGTATGTAGGTTCCTGGGCACTCATCTCAGATCGGTATTTAAAATGAATGATATCGGACAATAACCACGCCCACTTTTTCGATATCGAAAATTTCGAAAAATCGAAAAAGTGCGATAATTCATTACCAAATACGGATTAAGCGATGA
>JARSSU010036265.1:0-28473 GCA_029619165.1 Eurosta solidaginis | reverse complement strand
GAAGATTTGTCTAATCGGGACGATCAGACTTACGTGGAGGGCAGTGTTAAAAATATTAGCAAAACTAAGGAGTGCTGCCATCTCTAAGCCGATGCTAAGCAGTGACGTGAATTCACATCCATAGATCAATCATTATGTATCTACATAAACGAAACAATAATTGCGTCTACACATATGTACCATGTACGTATACGAGCAGCGGAGAGTCAATGCACAAACACATGCATATATCTGAGATACTCCTATAAGTATGCAATGAGAAATACTATAAATTGTGCAACTGTAGTTACAGCTGAGAAGTTTGAGAGCTGCTGGACTAGTAGATTCTGGAAGCGCCTAGAAGATGCGAAGGTTGAAATCAAAGAGTATAAAAGGCGGCAATTGTAGAGGCGCTGGAATTCAGTTTGATTTGAGATTTTGATTAAGACTCTATCTAACGAGCAAGAGCAGTATTATTTTGAATAGTAGAGTTTCATTTGAGCTATCAATCAGTTTGGTTATTAAGCAGCTATTCGTTGCATAGGTTGAATGTTATTGTGAAGTACTTTAATAAAGGCCATTTTGCATTATTACATATTGGAGTTATTTATTCAACAGTTTAGTGATTCGAACTTAGCAAAAAGGGCAAATAAGAGAATTGCAAGTAAATTCGTTACAACATTGTTTTCAATAAAACCTTTAACTTAAACATTTTTTTATTATTTTAATTTCAAGTTTTTAGTCTTTATATAATTGCCTATTATTATTTAGTTCTTTTAGTGACTCATTATTACAAGGGCTCTTTCCTGAAAATTTGTTACAATCTAAGTCCTCAATACTTAATCCTTCCAAAGACTTTATTCGACTCTGCGTCACGTATGCTTGTCCCTCCTCGAACTCCAAAATATTTTGACGTCACTTCTACCGGACTTTATGTAATATTTGTTCCAAATATGAGCCAAATCGGACATCATAGGTCGCTTTCTATTCACGTATGTATTATGTGTTCCAAATGTGGACCAAATCGGATCACAAATACAATTTTTGTTGTTGAATATCTCGAGCCTTGCGCCACCTAGCGCGATTTTTTCGCGGTTTATAAAATATTACCTCGGTGGATTTGGAGATCAAAACTATATCCAAGCAAAACACTTTTCTCCACATTTGCTCTCATTGAGGGGAATTTCATTTATTGGTATTCGTATGTAATCTGAGTCCTGTTTTTTCGTGTTTTATTTTGTAGTTGTGACAAACAAAATAACAACTTTGACATTTGTTAATTACATATTTATCACTCAGTTGCTTATATACATACATACCAAGACGAACTCAGTAGCAGATGTTGCTATCCCAAGAGCTTCTTCTTGATTAATTTCGATACAACGACTTATACAACAATATGTCAGCTAATCGAAATTAATGCAAATTTCCTTTTGACTTGCCCATCTTTGCAAGGCAAATTGGTTGAATTTAAAACGACACCCTTCATGTTTTATTGTTAAAATGCAGTCTTTGAATTATTTCAATCGACAGATTTAAGCATCAGAAATGTCTATATCAATGCAAAAACCATCTTCAAGAAAATTCGATATGAACTAAGGAGAAACGATTTATCACATCTCTAATGGCATCGAAAATATAACAACCCAAACATATACATACGTAATTGTAAAGAACATAACAGAGTAGTTGAACATACCAAAAACGATTTGATGTCGTCGCTGTTATTTGTGTACGTTGCTTGCAAAAAATTGTCGCATCTACGCAATGCTGCCATGAATATCAGTTTATCTATGCCTTGAATATTGAGTTGAGTTCTTTGCCTATTTCAATACCAGCGCTCATATCCACCAAACCTATTTGTTTCACAGTGAACCTGGATTGTATTGGATGAAGGTTAGCTGTAATAGCGATCGGAGCTTGGCCAAGGACTTGCAATTTACTATTAACTTCGACCGCGTACTTTTCTCGATTGAACATTGTCGTCAGAACCAAAATTGGTTCATTGGCAACATAAATTGACGCCTCGCTATTTTCATTCGTAGCGTTGATATTGGCTACAGCATTCACATTAGATGCTCCACTTTGTAATATAGCGCCAGCACTAATGTTTGAGGATTCATATTAAATGCAGCATGTCCGCTGAATTGGTAATTAAAACCCATACCAGTAGATTTCAGGGACTGAAAGGTGGTAACGTTGAAACCATTCTCTTGACTTATACTTTGCGACCGGAATGTACCAACAATTTTCTGGTCTGGCAGGCAAAATATGTCAAAAATGATTTCGCTATTAATAATTTTTTCATAATGATTGACCTCCAATTTTCCAGAGGCGGTCAAAGGCGAAGAGATGGATGTTCAAATTTAATCTCACTGTTAACTATTAAAGCATTGAACTCATTATTATTAACATCGGCAACTGCTTTGAAGCACATTACTTTATTTGGATTGTTGGCTTTGTCGAAAAGAAAAGGATTGAGTTTTCATAGTGGCCAAATAATTTACCTTGACCTGGATACTGGTGTTTTATTTCAAGCACAACATCCCTTTTAGGCATTATAATCTCAATATTTGAAATTTTTGGCAGGATGGTAATGACTAATTTATATTTGAAATTATTGCTTGATATAATTTGTGAATCTAGGCTGTATTGTAGTTGCCATCCTTTACGTATGGTTTTAGACTGAAATTCAAATCATAAGGATAGCCAAGTTCACGCAAGTCGACCACAATAAGAAAGGAATGATGTGGTGATTCTACTTCATCTCGGATATTCGGATACACAATTGACTCCACTTGAACATTAGTGCACTGTTTTTTTTCCTCACATATCGAAAATTTAGCATCGAAATCTTTGTTTGTAATTTTTAAACTTGAAACACTTTTCTTAGGACCAAATGTACTATCTAATATATAGGAAAACCCAATTTCTTATCAACATTAAGATCATAAATTTGATGTATAAGCCGAAAGTTGACCATCTGAGGTTTTCCTTTATATTGCACTTGGCCGTTACCTTCTATAACTCTTTTGATTCTCCATTTTTTGTGAGTATGTAGCGCTACCAGCTAAAATCACACCTTGTGCGTGCTTCATATTAAAAACTATGGACTTGCCCTGCGAATGTACATCCAAATCGTAATTTTGTAGTTTTAGTTTTTCAGAGTTCCACTTAGATTTTATATAAAAATCTTCTACGGCTCTATATAAAAACTCTGCGTGATACAAAAAGTCTAAACTCAGTAGGTTTTCTATTTCGATCAAATATTTGATTTGTTTTCTCCAGAAGTTTCAAAAATACCCACAATGGCTATTGGATTTGTTGGTGTAACGATGTGCAACTCAACACCTCTTTTAAATTCCGATTGATAAATTCTCGAATCTGAAGAATATACCATATCATCCCTTTTGGCCTGCCATTTAATCTCAAAAGTCTTAGGTTCTAACTTCTTTAAATGTACGCCCATATCCAGATTTTTGACTGATCTAAAATGCTCTTCAATGTATAGTGGACATCGATTTCATCTAAGCCAATGTAGCTTAAATCAGCGACAGTATTAAGAAATTGGTTTCCATAGTTTAAGTTTATCCAATAGCGCTGTTTTGTGCTGGACGAACATGAATAATGTTGTAACCATCATGTTTGTACGAAGCCTCGAGTTTTAATGGCCCGCCATCCTTGGTTTTCCAATCTAGAGCGCAGGCTCCCTGTCGTTTTGTGCCATTGAACATCGTGTTCCAATAGGTAAACTGACCGTCATCATCGTGTTTTTCGATATCCAGTTTAAGAATATAGGTACCATTCTCACTGCTTGGTTTTAACAACATGCCATTGGCGTTGATGTGAAATACCGTTATGTTACTTGTAAAGTTTGCATTACCTTGTATCTCAACTTAGACGAGACATCGTGACTGCCGAAACTATATCGGCCAGTAACTTTGCAGTTGTAAGCACTTCCAGATTTAAGTTCAATTAGAAGTGAGGTATGTTGGTTATCTACTTGATCGATTACAAACTTAGTGTCAGACGATATGTTGAAAAATCGTCACGTATACTTGTTTGAATTCGATTAATTTACTTTGACCTTTTGGCAAGTGTTTGACGAAAGCGGCTAGTGCCAGCTTCTTAAGGTCAAAGTTAGTGAATAAAAGATTTACATTATGTGAAATTTCCTTTGTTTTAAGGATCATTTTTTCTGTATTCGCAGTGTAAATGAGAGTTCGTTCTTACTATCCAGCGTTTCACCTAACTTAATCTCCATATTACTATGCAGATTGCCAGTTTTGGCATTACTTGTGATTTTTTGCTTAATTTTCCCATCGATAGCATATCCTGAAGGGCAAATGAGAACGAAACTTCCCTGTAGATCTCTACCTGTTCGTAAGTCGTTATTATTTGTAATCTGTGCGTCTAAAGCAATTTTTTGGTTTAAAACCTCAGCAAAACTTTTGGTTGATATTTTTACTTCGTCCATATAACTATCAGTGTTAATGAGCAGTTGCTTAACACCATCCAACTTTATTGTTGCTTCTATTGCATACTTAGGTGCTTGCATCTCGAACTTTAAATTTACATCCAGTTTATGCTTAAGTTCAGATATTTGTGATTCTATATCGAAATTAGCATCACCTTTACCATTTTTCGCTACTCTAAAGTCACCTTTCGCCGTAACAAATTTTTAATGGATATAACAATTTTTCCTGCACTAAGTTTATCCTGCAAGTATTGAAGCTCACCGTTATATTTTAAAAAATCGACGTTATCGCGTAACATTTTAATTTCACTGACGATTTTTTCCTGTTCACCAATCATCTTAACAGTCCATTGTAACTTTGCATTTTTCTTGCTTAATTGTATAATACCATATACATCGATATAAATGTCTTGTGCTGTGTAAAGTCTTCCAATTTCTCCTCTAACGGTGATCAATGTACCCCAACTTGTTGTCATTGTATTATCAATAAGGAAACAATTTCCATTGAAATCGCTCTTGGAAATAACATCCACGAGATGTTTATTATATTTCCCGTGTAACTCAGCAAAATAAACGCCTTGTGTGTCTCTAATGCTATTGTATTTGACCGATAAGGCTGCAACACTCTTACCACTCACCATATCGCCATTGAACTCGAATTTTTTAGTACCAGAAGTTATTCCATATAATTTTAGGAGACTAATAATATGTTTCCTTTTTCTTAAAGTTATATCATGCTTAAAGCTGCTGGAAGCTATCTCCGTAGTACTTTCAGAAGAGTGTATTGAAGCTTACTATTTATATCAATATTCCAGACAGCCGCTGAGCCAATAAATGCACACCGAACGCTTGATCGGTGATTTGAACATGAGCGGAACCCCCATAGATATAATCCGGGGAGCTTTCGTCGTTTACGAATAATCCAACATCATAAATTCCATTATCCACCTAAGATTACCTTTCACCAAATATGCGTTATTGTCAACACCAATGTGCAACTCATTTTAAACCAGCCCTGTCCCACTCCCATTAAGCCATTACAATAACCCGCTCTTTCCCTTCATGCGTAATTCGAAAATTTTCGAAAGTATATTCAGAATTCCCATCGCCTTTTTTTTGTGAAACAATCTTGCCATCCATACTATAGCCATAAATTTCATTTGAAACTCCTGCTTCCTCCTGTGTTGCAACAAGAGGACGAAATTCATTACCGCTACGTAGAAACCCATTCTTTTGCGTTTAACGTTGTTATTGTCTTCATAAAGAGCATATAAAACCAATTCTTGGTCATCATTATTCAAGCCGGTTTCAATGGCAAGTTTATAGACTGGAGAATTAAGATCCAAACCTTCCGTAGCTGTGTGGGCCCGAGCCAAGTTCAAACTTGACAGTAGTAGTTCTACCACCTCTCGATCCAGGTGTATTCAACTCTATCTTCCATTCCTGAGGACCACTTTTTTGTTGTGATGTATACGAGGCTCGGATAACATATATTTTTTCGACGTCTGTATATAATTTGATGCTAACTGGATGGACTTGGCGGTAAGTGCCAGCTGCATTAAAGCCATATTCTTTTCCTATTGGAATACCGACCGTATCAATGCATAAACTAAGTCCAATGCTCTCGAGTTGGTTGAGGCACATACTATATTACCAGCATTCGGTTTTGTTTCCGCTTCTGTTTTTAATGCATGCTTTATAGGCTTATCAAGCTCAGTCATATAGAAGCCAGGAATTACTTCCGCATTGATCAATTCTAATTTATTGCGAGGTGATTCTATATGAAGGTTGAAGCCAGTTCCTTCATTCATAAAATTAAATTTGACATCAGCACCTGTTGCTGAATGCAGATTCGTATCCAACTGCAGTCCCGCAGCTAACACATACGCATTAAAACCAATTTGAAATTTTAGAGCGATTTCAACACTGGGTACCAATTTCAGTTGATATTTTGGAGCCAACCAATTTTCTTCTATAATAGTGTCAATATCTGCGTGAATACCGATATCTACTTTATTGGCTGCAAAACCTTGTGTGTTTAACTCAAAAGGAAATCCGAGGCCGGTTGGATAAATAACATTTAAATCAAGGAAAAGATTGTGTAAAATAAATTCTTTGTGAAACGATGATAGCTGTTTTTTTAAATTATCAAATGAGGATGAAAAATATTTAAAAATCTCATCCAGTGAACTAGGTATCTGATCACCTAAGCTGAGAAAACACATTTCGGAACCAAAGAACTTTAACGAAAAGTCGAAACTAACATCACGCGTACTCCTGCTTCCATACGCTTTGTACTTTTTAGAAAATTTCGCTGTGTCATCAGAAATAGACCGTCGGATGCGGGGATCGTTGCCAGAAACTCCTCCAATATCTATCATTTTAATTACGGCATCAAAATCTTTGTTAAACAATCCTTTGGGTCCAAAGTAGTATTCCATAACATTTTCTAAATTCTCTTGTCTAGCTGTTGCCTCAAGAAAATTGAATTGCGTGCCAAATAGCTCAGCGGTAACGTTAAGCTTTGCCGAACGAGGTAGGAAGCCATGTTGTGAATATATGAGGTTGTAATCAGAGCTACCACTAAAACCAACTGCATCCAGCTTAAACGATACCTCATTATTGTAGCTATAGCGCTTGGGGTTCTTTGGGAAATGCTTTGTGATACGTATATTACCCAAGTGGTAGCGCTGATACTGACGGTTGTCATCTGTTGAATCACGGATTGTTTTCAAACTGGAAGCAATAAATCCACCAACCTGATAGATAGGTTCCGAATTAACAATGTTCTCAATTTCCATAGCTAAATCAGCTGTAGGGCAGTTAATAGCGGCGAGATAGGCTTCAATTCTTATCTCCGAGTCGTCATTGCGATCGCGAAGTAAAGATAGAGCTTTTCAATCACTACAGATTCACATCTAGCTGAGCCGAAAGCCTGTAAAGCCGCAACCCGTATACGAACCGCTCGGCCCGATGAAGCACATTCAGCTAAGACAGCAGCTGAGCGGCTATTTAAGGTACCCATATTAGCGATACCTTTCAAAACAGTAACTATCCTATCCTCATCCCGCCTTGTACTGGCTTTGCAATGTTTCAAGTTATCAACAAACTTTTTCGATATTATATCCAAATCACCCGATTCACAACCATTTAAACTACAATATTTTCCAGCAAGTAAGCCAATAGACAAGTAAATTTGCTTAGGAGCGTTAGGAACTAACAAGAGCGCTGCCTGATTCAAAGTGTCTTTATCCACAGTTTGTACGTGGTTTATAGAAATAATGGCCATAAGTTTTTCTTTTTCATCCATCTTGCTTATCTGCTTCAATATGGCTTTGACCGAATCGGAAGTTCCGGTGCGAAATAATGCATCCATATAAACCTTACGAGACAATGCAGGGCTATCATGTGACACAGACGCCAATTCAAGTAGAGTATCAGTATCTGCACTGCGCATTAACCGAATAAACTCAATAAATGCTTTAGCACTGTCCTTCTTCACATAGCCGTCCAATAAAGTAACTAGTTTAGCTAATGATGTCTTAAGCGCATTTAAATTTTTAGTTCTATATGGTTCTGGGTTATGAAATATTATAGAGGTAACTTGAGTACCGGTCGAAGGGGACGTGGCGGGAACGCCATCTGTATTCTTCACCTTCAGATTTGTTACAATTTTTCCTCTTACACTATCTAAACTCTTTTCGGTCACATCGAATTCATATTCTTCAACCAAATGAACCAGCTCGACGACGGCATTCGATATTTTTGATTTCTTAATATAACTAGCTTTAAAGAGATTAGATGATTTAATACCAGCTCCGTGCTTAACAATACCATGAATCAAACTGCTTCTTGAGTTTTCTCTGTATGCGCATTTATTTAAATCACGAACTTTTGTTACAATCTGAGCTCCGTCAGTGCTCGAAATAGAAGTGTGCGTGGCACACTGTCCAAAAACATCAGTCTCGGTACCGTCTCCGGGGCTACTTTGAAATAAGGAAATCAAGCTCGCTTGATATTCAAAGAGTATTGGCTGTCACTAGATTCGCCACACAATTGCGACTCCACTTTGCCATTCACCAAATTGAAATATACTGGTTTTTGAATATTTTGTACTAACTTTTTTTCGATGCCTTCTTTGGTAGTTGAGACTTTAACTGCATTTAATTGTAATGTGTATCCACAATTATTTCCGCAAAGACTTTTGCACTGCCCTGAATTTTGATGCTCATATCATCAGGATCTGATGATATACCTTTGCTAAATGCAACGGCCAAACTTGAATCAAAGCTGTATTCGTACACATTTCCAGGTCGATATTTTAGAATACCGTTGTCAGCTGCCAAACGAGAAGTAATTGGTTTAGTTTAATAAAACAAATTAACACATAACTATATACCGTCTCAGGGCATAAACCTCAGTTTATATGTGAAGGTAAAGCTTTTTTATTTTAAAAATTCTCTATTAGCAATAATATGTTAGTGCAAGCAAGAAATACTGTAAATTTTCTCGTATATGTAGAGTACACATTTTATTCGCCTTGTAACGTGGTAAACAAATTGATAATATTTCGCCCGTCCGTATTGCCTAATTACATTGAACACGACGGCTACAGACCACAACCACAATAAATCAAAGCTTTGACGATAACTGCTGCGAAGCAATGGTGACTTGATTACTTTGCGGCACATATAATTTATAGCAAACAAGAGGAATTTAAAAAATAATTGTTCAATTATGGAAAAAATAAAAAAATTGATTTCCAACGATGAATCGTTAAGCAATAGGCCCATAAAAACAAAAAAAAATTATTAATGAACCATAGATCATATGAAAATAACATAAAGGTAACTGCCAGCATACAAAATACCAACATTATCAGTGTTCCCTGAAATATAGTTGTAGTTTCGAACCCGAGCTCAAGCCAGAACAAACATTTTTATAATAATTACTGTTTTTTTTATTTTTTATAATTGAAAAATTATTTTTTATTTTTGCCATAGCTTTGCGGATAGATCACTTTCAAAGGTTGCTAAGCCATCATCATCAGTACGTTGAGCACACTGTGATACCATTTAGCTACACAGCGTTGGTGTGTAGTATTTTACCAGCGTTGCGCCATCTGTTGTAAATAACTGATAATGTTGGATTTTTGTCAATACTTTTTTGACATTTCCATGCGCTGTTGATTTGTTAAAATTTATTTTTATTTTATCGGCCTATTGATAGAGGATTTCAGGTTCACATTCGATCTCAAAGCCAGAACTATAATTTTTTTTACTGTTTTTTTTAAGTTTTCTATAATTGAAAAATTATTATTATTTTTTTGGTTTGACATTTCCATTTTCTCTTGGTTTCTTAACAATTGTTCTATATCTATATCTATATCTATACCTATATATATATCTATATCTATATCTATATCTATATATACATATATATATATATATATATCTATATGTATATCAGACGATAAGTATCGACGAGGGTTTTAATGTAGAGTTGATTTCATTTCAATATCTAACTTTGTTTGCGAGATACGACCAAATGTGGACCACGATAACTCTATAATGTGTTCCTACGATATAGTTATCAAATGATAGGCATTGACGAGGATATTAATGCAAGGTAGTTTTAATTTTTTACCTTGGTTGGTTTGGGAGATATCGAAAATGTGACCAGGGTAACCTCAGAAGGTTTATATACATATATTATGGGTATCAAAGAAAAGTTATTGACGGTTACATCTATACAAAACCGTTTTTATTTAAATATTTCTTATTTTTGGGGATATTAATCCAAATATGAGGGTAAGGTGAGGGTGGAGTAGAATGAGAATGGGAATTAGGGGAAGCAGCAGAGGGGAGAGGAATCAAAAGCGCAGGGAAAGGAGATGATAAATCGCACACCTGCATTTATTTACTTGCGATGGGGATTGCAATTTTTGTTTGGCTGTCTAATCGTTATGTCATTGACTATAATGTCACTTTATCAGCTGTTGTTTAAAAAATATGAATTTAGTTTTAGACAATTCGTTGCGATTTTCGGTTTGCTTGAAAGTTGATATTTACGTATAAATATTTTTTTAATTTTGTGAAATTTTATGTAGCGAATGTGTGTGCATTTGAAAAATAACTTAAAATAATTAAAATCAGTGAATGTTAGTTTTTACGAATTGAAAAATGCCGAAAGTGCGAAGGAGACTATCCCGGAAAACACCGCATAATACGTTAACGGCTGCTTGATATCGTGTAGAAGAACGAGTGGGGGCTTAATTGTTTTACAATGCGCGTTTGATTACAGTGCAAATATAGGTTATCCTACTTCAATAACCTAACCTAACATTGCGGTGCGAAAAAATGGAGTAGCGAGGCGCCAGGTCTTTGTTGTGCGGGAGGTAAAGTTATTATTTCTAATTTTCAGGAGCCACCGTATCCGGTAAAGTCCCTAATTCTTGGTAATCATCCATTATCAAAGCATTTTCTAAATAATGCAAGAAAGTACAATAGCTTATTTCACATTTTGGTACACATGAATTAAGAAAAGGCACTTTCATGCCGACATACAAAATTCAAGGCCAGGTATACCACCTCATTGGATCATTATTGCCAGAACCGGATGTACTTGCTAAATAACTACAAATTTATTTTATTTCTGAAGCTGACGAAACATTTATTCGCTCACACATGAACCCTTCGTTAAAAATGGAATTTATTGAAATGCTTCAAAATTTATTGCACATGTATAATTCATTAATTTCAAGCTTTAAGTGCAATATAGAACGTATGTCCACGCCCGAGTCTGTTAATGATTTTCGGTTAGTTATACACGCGAACAAATTACCGGTTATTATAACAGAGGACGATATAATGTACCTTTAATAAATGAAGTAGCCGTCCTCTTGATAGACGAAGACAAGGTGCCTAGAGATATTGTATTGCACTGTCACACAGGGCAACTCCAAATTGTGATCAAATAAAATAAATATCTTGCGTGCAGTTCTATGCTCACCGGTTCATGATCAGAGATACCTGTTTAAATCACCTTCATTATTTTAAAAATTTATTGAACCAACACTCCGTGGACATGATGGCAAAGATGATTTCCGAAAGATTGAATTTCATACGCAGAAATCAGCAACAAATACGTGCTGAAGAATATATACACTTACGTGATGCTATCAATGAAGATTCTAATATTAATGTTTCTACTATAGGCCAAAAAGTTATACTTCCATCGTCATTTACGGGCTCAGCGCGTTATATGCCGGAAAAACACAAGAGGCGATGACATATGTACGTCATTATGGATGCCCTGATTTATTTATAACATTCACATGTTATCCTGCATGGCCACAAATAACTCAAGAGCTTTTAGATTCACAAAAGTGATATTAAAAATAAAATAAAAAAAATAAATGTAAGGCGCGATAACCTCCGAAGAGATCTAAGGCCGAGCTTCTCTTCAAATTTTCGTCGTTCTCCTCTTGATTTTCCCTACAAATTGGCCGGACGGGACCTACTACATGTTTTACGCCGACTCCGAACGGCATCTGCGAGGCAGATGAGTTTTCACTGAGAGCTTTTCATGGCAGAAATACACCCGGAGCGCTTGCCAAACACTGCCGAGGGGCGACCCCGCTTAGAAAAATTTTCTTCTAATTGAAAAACCTTATTTCTAAAATTTTGAGTGATATTATTGACATGATATTGTAGCTAGAGTTTTTCATTTAAAAATGAGAAAGCTAATGCTTATTTTAACCAAAAAATGCATATTTGGAGAAGTTAGGTGCCACATGGTCTCAGTAGAATGGCAAAAACGTGGGTTACCGCATTGTCATATATTGCTTTGGCTGCAGATGACAATTCAGCCACACGAAATAGATAGCATTATTTGTGCTGAAATACCCAGCCAACGCAATGACGCACTCCTGTACGAAATGCAAAAATATGATACATGGACCATGCATGGTAGATGGTAAGTGTGTGAAGAGATTTCCCCGCAACTATAGCGCTGAGACGCAGTCTGGCGAATATGGCTACCCAACATAGCGTACACGATGTCCTGAAAACGGAAGTAATACTGCCGACCTGGTTGTACGTTGAACTATGACCAAGTTGTTAAAAAAAGCAAATTACCCAAAAAAGGTTCCGATTATATAGCCATTGGCTGAAAGAATAAGCGATATCAGTGATGCAAAATCCTTTAGTAGGTTCTAGGGGCACAAACACTCCTTTGAAATTATTCTTACCCCATACTTAAGTTGAGGATATATGATAAAGCTTTGAAAAATCACTTGGGCTTACATTCAAACATCTGTTATTTATTTGCGAAACTGTACAATAGCGTCTGAAATATTAATTTTGATTTTCACATTTCATCTTTCAACACCCATGTCTCCCGGTTTGACATTTCCTAAAGTTGGCGGCCCTATCCAAAACTAGTCCCTTGGAGTAAATCACATTGATTATAGCCTATCAACCAAGTTTAAATATGACCTACACCTTATGGCTCCTTTTACAAATGTGAATACGTAGGCACATAAATTTACCAGGTGAGGCTTTGCCCTTCGCAAGAACACTGAAAGAGGTGAAGCAAAAGCTTTCCCAAGCTCGTCGAACTAATCACCGTTTGTGCCACTACCCCAACGTAGTGGACAATCGTACTAGTGTGAAAACTGAAGGTACGCGGTCAACCATAATGAGCTCTTATATCATAAGGCCCGAAACCAGCAGTTAACATGTTTCAAATTAAAATCGGTCGACTTTCATTCTAAAATAAAGTTAAAATTAATGTTGTGAACACAAACGTCTGCAAACTTTGTGTCTACATTTAAAAATTTTATCCAGGGTCCTTGTAATATTTTAATTATGTAGTTGCGCTGAGGATTATAAGATATTCACCCATGAGTTACGCAATGACATCCACTTAGGTGGCTTATGATTTCGGGGGCGGCATCCTTGGCCGAATAGTCACTTCCTAACGTATCAAGGTGTTTCTCTGGTGTAGCTCGGCAGCATAGCGCGATAAAAACATCCGTTAGAAAGTCTTCGGAGCTACACCTAGAGCTTCTAGGAAAGTGACGTCGACGAAGGTATATATGAGTTCGAAGTCGCAGTCCTTTAGCGTCTGTGCTGGCATATGGTGTGAGGGTCAGGAGACATGGTAGCGACTGGTGGTCGGGATTGCTACTGTTCGCACATCGGGAATTGTAGCTCTTAATTATCGAGAATTGTAGCTCGAAAAAACTGGATGCGCCCTGTGCAACAAGAGCCATAAATATTAATAGACCATTAATAGCAACCGTAAGTCAACTTTGTGCGTGACATCCAAGGAGCCACAAATGATTTCAAGAAATTGTGGTCGCGACGATTATTGGGAGTTAATCCCAGGTGAAACTATGCTTTGCACGAGATATACCGACAAAAGTGTGACCATTTATGTATCTCTATTTCTTTTCAGCAGACGAAGCAGTACCAATTCCAAAGACCGGTGTTTGGTTCGAAGCCTCTCTGAAGTAAGTGAACGAGGGACAATCCCTCCGCAAGGAGCTACTTCTGAAAATTTTTGAACGATCTGCGAGATTTTGAGGCAAAAATCCCGGGTCTTTCCGAAATGGCCAAAATGTTGATTTCCTTAAATACATACAAATAAAAGCTTTCCTAAATATTTTTTTTAAATAGAAAACTCAAGCTTTTTAAAGTAACAATACCAGCGCACGACGGCGAGCTGCCCACGCCACCGCCGCCGGTGTATAAGAGAGCCTACACCGCCCCGCCGATAAAGTGATCGGCCTAAACCTCTACTCCATAGCGCCCGACTATGAGCTGTCTAGGACTGGCATATACGCAGTTTCGCCTCATAGGAGGGCGGCGGGATATAGGTGACCAAAACTGCCAACCCCTTAATTCAGGCTGTTATGCGGACCGTGCCTATTGGACGATTTGCAGCCAGGGGATTAATTCGGCTGTATTCGAAAAGAACCTTCCGGATACCGGGCCACCTCGGAACGTATTGATGGCCTTACTAAAGTAAGGGGCGCTGTTGTGGCGGACGGTTTTTTCCCCGTATATAATACTGGACCGATGAGTCCGCCTTGTCGGGCAGGTGGTCGTAAGGACGATGATAAGAGGAGGACTGAGTCGCAAGCCAAGGACGACAAGTATGCATTAAGCGATGCGTCGGACTCGGGGAGCGAAAGTAGTGCTGATTCAATGAACTTCGCGTTGGCAAAGCACACAAATGAAAACGGACTAGAAGAGTGGAGAAGGCTACGTAGCAGAGGAAGTAAAAAAGCTTTCTCGCAGTACCGTGCAGCACTAAGAATTGTCCAACGCCTGGGAGGAGTGGTCGACCCAACATAAGTGGAGATCGAGTTCTTGGAATGGGCCCATGAGGCGGTAGAAGTAGGCCGAAGGCAGTTCAAAAGGTTTTCTGCAAGAAACCCTCGGTTCTGCAACCGGTACGAGGAGGAAGAAGCGTCGAATGGCAGAATGAAGAGGTAACGTTCTGCGGAAGGCGACAAGCCTGCTTTCAAGAGGCAGAAAGGACCCAGTCCCAGAGCCGCCAGGCAGGGTAATCGCATAGATAAGACAGGTAGGATCAAAGCTGTAAAACAGATGGGGCTCAATAGCGAAGTAGCCACTACCTGGAAAGCTGCGAGTAGGAAGTAGGAGATAAGCCAAAGGGAGATAACGCTAAGACTCCGGCTTTCTCGGAGGTGCTAAAGGGAGTAAAGCTAAGACTCCGGCTTTACCGGAGGTGCCACAGGGCGATAAAACTAAGACTCCGGCTTTTCCCGAGAAGATGAGTGATGTAGCAAAGTGGTCACTGACTGTGGCGCGGGTTGATCGTTGCAGTCCTTTCGGGGAGATGACTGCAGAAAGGTGGAGATCTGTGGAAAGGGAGCTTATTAACTTAATGCTTAAGATGATGCGGGAACAACCAGGTAAGCCCCTTCCAACCTTTGATTCGGGGGATGGTATAATGGTGTGAAGATGATAGCGTGCGACAACATCGCGAGTTTGCGGTGGCTGGAGGAAGTGGTTCCAAACCTCCAAAGGCAAGGTACGAAGACGCGGTTTGAGGTGGTGGATAACGCGCAAATCCTCACGGTACCAAAAGTTAAAGTATGGATACCATGCGTCGGAGGATACACTGCGATTTCTGCAGAAGCAGAATCCGAGCATACCGACAAAGGACTGTAAGGTACTTACTGTATCTGGGCCTACGTAGGAGGTAAGTTCTACATCTTCCAAATAAACAAGCAGGCGGAGGATATATTTCCATGCGACTCAGGAAGAGAAGTTGCGAAGATAAAAATCCTAATACTCTAGAAGTGGGCGAAGTCGAAAAGGACCTCAAAAGCCTAAGAGAAAAAAGACAGGTGGAGGTAGCCGACGTCACCACGAAGGTGTTAGAAGAGGACCAACAGCCAAACGGTGCTGCGAGTCATACAGAGGAATACCCGGCACAACAGTTACGAGAGGCTGAAGAGGGACCTGAATACTCTACACCAAAAGGACAAGGGGAGGACGACGACGTCACGACGAAGGTGCTGGAAGGAGATAAGCAGCCCAATGGTGCTGCGAGTCCTACAGATAAACCTCCAACACAGTAAATTGGCGTCGAGGGAACTCCTCCTAACCCTTGAGGAGGGTTCGCTGACGTATCGCTGATATAGGAGCCGTGGCTCTCATCGAGAGGAAAGGTTTCTGGACTTAGCGCGCGCGGATTTGGCGTTTACTATGCGCAAACAGAAGGACGGGTCGAGAAGTAGTAATGGTAAGGAAACAGCTGCATTCAATATATGCTGCCTAACTAAACTACTGAGGACCTCGTAGTGGTGGCCGTTGAGCAAAAAAATAAGTAGGCATTTATCTTGGCAACCTGCTACATGGCCATGCTGCTGAGGTTCCACCGATGGAGTGCAAGAGGCTAGTACAGGACGAGGGCGCAAAGGGCGGTTGGTCATAGGCGCGGATGGAAATGCGCACCACAATGCGTGGGAGGAGCAGATACAACGAGAGAGGCGAATCTCTAATTTGTACATCCTTCAAACCGATTGCAGATAGCCAATAGGGAAAAGTCCCTACATACAGTGGTCCAACATCCAGCAATGTTCTGGATATTAAATTGAGCTTCGAGCGTGATATATCAAGTTTGTTTGGATGGTCTTGATAGACCATCCTTCTCCGACTATACGTATATCAGCTTCAGCACCCCTCTAAAGAGGGTAGAAAAGGGAGGAACCTTTAGAAACCGTAGGTCAACGAACTGGACTAAATTCCAGAAATAGGTAGAACAAAACTGGGACAATCCAAAGAGAATGCCAATGTGGAAGGACTGGAGGAGTCTAATGGATTCCTAACAAGGACGCTTATGACATACACCGAGTTTTGAAAAACCCCCGTAAACCTACGGTGATGGCATTTTTTGAACTATACGCTACCTATTCTTTTGCGAAAATATTTCTTTATCATGCAGTGCCGTCTTATTATACGTGGAGTAAAAATAAAATTTCCAGAAAGATGCGCGGAATATATATTGAAGGTAACCCAGGGATTAAAAAGGATTCGGCGCTTGTAGAGTTTACAATGTACGCCCCAATCAAACGGAATGTTTTTATAAACGTTTATTGCTTCACAATATTCAAGGTCCTACCTCTTATATAAGCTTGAGGACTGTGAATGGTAAAGTAATAAATAAATCAAGGTTTGAAAAATTTTACGACTATTATGATAAGGATTTATAAGTAGTTAACATTTCTTTTAACGTTTGATTGACATCGAGGACAAATTAATAGGCCTTTGCGAAAAAGATTTATCCAGTTTGTGTTGCCTTCCCCAAATCGTGATATTCAATGACCGGAATGCTCTTTTGGGACAATTCCGAGGCGCCCATGTGACTTAAATTATTTAAATTACTACCTTCAAGCTAATATATCGAAAATGTTTGGCATCAGCAGCTAACATATGATAAAGTCGTTGACAGCATTGAAAACAAAAGAGGTGAAGCATTTTTCTTAGATGCTCCTGGTGGTTGTGGTAAACACCTTTTTACTTAATCTTCTTCTCGCATATACCAGATGTAAAGGTCACGTGGTGCTAGATGTAGCATCATCGGTAATTGCAGCGACTATTTTATCTGATGGTCGAACAGCCCACTCAACTTTTAAATTACGCTTAAACGTGTCCCTCCAAGAAGAAAAGGTTTGCAATAAACATCCGTTTTGTGAGCAACGTCGCACACGGGCTCCTAGTACCTGAATAAAATGACAGTGAAGTTTAACCTCTGGCATGTTTCATTCCATTACTAGGGGGTAAGCTATATTTCGAAATTCGAATTTCGAAAGTGAAATGTAAGAACAAAGCAGATTAGTATCAAGAATACACGTTCTTGAAGATAGAACGATACAGGTTAATATCAAGGATACACGTTCATGAAGGAAGAATCTCTCAATCTTATACAAGAACGATCAATATCTTTTAAAAGAATTTGGTTCTTAAAAACAGACCGAAACAATTTATATTTAAGTGGTCTAAAATAAGATTTTCATTATTAGATTAAGAATTTTCAACCTTAACAGACTATTATTGGACAACTTCGGTGTCCGCTTTCGGTAACCTGCCAAATTTGCTGGTAATCGCCTTCGCTGCTACGCCATGTGGCGTTAACGTTTTCTTGGCTAATTCCTTGGAGGGCACCTCCTCCACATTGTGGCCATTTTATGTTGTAAAGTGAACTGCGGGGCGGTCGTATCCGCCAAACACCCATTTAAAAACTTTATTTAAATTTTAACAAATTACTTTTATTTTATTAAAGAAATACAAAGCACGTTCGTCGTTCAAACTTGTCAAAATTTATATATATTTCTGTATCTGATTTTTTTTATTGCGTGACGTGGGCCGCAGCTGTATTTGACATGCGCGTTGCCAACTGCCCGCGCCTGTCAAATACAGCTAAAGCTCCACGCACATAAACTACATTATAACTTATGATTATTTTCCTTATATCACCCTTCCTTTGAAAAGAAGCATTTGGCAAGTTGATCATGTTTGCCATATTCTCTTTTGCATAATTGGTTCGGATGAACGAAGATGCTATATTGGGTGTACCTTCCTTTTTGAAATTCGTCATTCGGATCAATTTTACATTTTTTGTCAAATTAGAGAATGTTAAATTACATTAGTATTTTTTTTGCTTTGACATATATATATATATAAGTACATATAGAAAAAAATTTTTTGGTGTTTGCATTTTGCATTAATACATGCTAAGTCTACATTTAAATTTGTATCTTTTGTTTGTCGACATTTAAATTTGTGTTTGTCTTTTTTTAATATTTTTTGTGCCTTCGTGGCTGTTTCAAAATGCTAGTACTAAAAATTGTTTTTTGGATTTTTGTGCATTTGTTTTGTTAACTGATTTTAAGGTTCAATCAAAGTATCAAAGTAATGTTAATTTACTATACTAAGGCGATTTCTATGTACCACTTTCTCTTTAGTTTTAACTTCATCGAAAATAGTTACATCAGGTTCGTTAATTTTAGTTATAGTAAACGGACCTTGATAAATATATTCATGTTTGTGATGTGGTTCTTTCCGTGAAAGTACTTTATCTCCGATTTTGACAATTAACGGACCAGCCGTTTTATCATATAGATTTTTGTTTTGTAACTTATTTTTATTTATTAGGTTTTGTGCCATTTTGTGTGCTTTCTGCATTCTAAACTTAACTTCTTTAGCATAGTTTTCGACATTATAAATTGGGTCAATTTTTTCTTTTCTTAATTCATTAGGCAAAGTTTCCTTTTTTCCAAAAACTAACTCGAAAGGAGAAAATTGATTGTCGAAAACTGTGCTTGTGGTAGTATTGTGTAAAATGTGAAATATTTTAAATATACACCCAGTCTGAAAAGGATTCGTTTAAATATGCACGTAAGTATTCATTAAAGACTCTATGATTACGTTTCAATTGTACCAACAGTTTCGTGATGGTATGGTATTTAAAAGTTTAGTTAATTCTTCAAATAATTCATTTTTAAATTTCTGTACCTAAATCTGATTTTATGGTATTCATTGTGCCGTATCTTAAAATAAATCCTTCAAAAAGTGCAGATGCAATTGTTTTTGCTGATTTATCTGGTACAGCTATTGTTACCAAATATTTAGTCATATCACAAATCATGGTAAGTGCGAACTTGTTACCATATTTGGACTCAGGTAGGGGTCCTATTGTATCAATTACTATATTTCAAAAGATTTACAGGTGTTGGTGTTATAACAAGGTTTTCTTAAGTTTTTGGTTTAACCTTGTTCAAAGACATTTGTTACAGACTTTTAACATATTTTGCTATATCACGAGTCATGTATATCCAATAAAATTTTGTTCTTAGTTTTGCGTAAGTTTTTTTCATACCACAATGTCCTCCTGAAATTGGGTCGTCGTGGTAAATAGTCATTAACTTAAGTTTTTTATCATTGTCTGTTACAGTCTCTACTGGATCTGTTAGAATAATTTCTAGATATTTAAAATTTATTTCCACGGTCTTTTAAGTTTATAATTGAAAATGATTGAAAAAACATCATCCTTAGGCCATTCTATTGCTTAATTTTTCGTTTGCTGGCTTCCGATTCAAGCCTCGAAAGTAATTTCTCTAAAGTAATTATTTCGTTAACAAGCTCAAAACTAAGTAACTCGAGTTTTTTATGTCTTATATGCGCAAAAATTCTCAAATTTGTTGTTTTATTATTTTTATCGTAAGCACTTTCAGATCTTGGCGGCCGCCGTGGTGTGATGGTAGCGTGCTCCGCCTACCACACGTATGCCCTGGGTTCGCACCCCGGACAAAGCAACATCAAAATTTTAGAAATAAGGTTTTTCATTTAGAAGACATTTTTCTAAGCGGGGTCGCCCCTCGGTAGTGTTTGGCAAGCGCTCCGGGTGTATTTCTGCCATGAAAAGCTCTCAGTGAAAACTCATCTGCCTTGCAGATGCCGTTCGGAGTCGGCATAAAAATGTAGGTCCCGTCCGGCCAATTTGTAGGGAAAATCAAGAGGAGCACGACGCAAATTGGAAGAGAAGCTCGGCCTTAGATCTCTTCGGAGTTATCGCGCCTTACATTTATTTTATTTTTTAATTTCAGATCTTATTCGCGGAATCTTTTTTGAAAAATTAAATGAAAATTTGTCGTAAACGTGTAAGGTAAGTGTTTTTCGTCGTTTTTGTCACTTTTCCTAGGAAGGATTTTTGTCGATTCCTGATCTCATCGGTTGTAAATACGCGATAGTGCATCAGCACCAACGTTTGAATTACCCTGAATATAACCTATAGTAAAGTTATATTCCGCTAATTCTAGCCTAATTCTCGAAAGTTTTGAGATGGGTCTTTCATATTGAAAAGGTATAACTAGAGGTCTATGATCTGACTATACAATAAATGTGTGCCATAAACATATGGTCGAAATTTCTTATTGCGAAGTATGTTTAGGCAGGATGCCTAACTTTTCCGCATTTGATTGCGATCCCCCCCAATGCAACTCTGCAAATCGATACTCGATACTCGACTTAATTTATAACCACCCACACCATCACCGCCACATGCATGTACATGCACGTGTGTGTGTTTTTTGTCGGCACTCATGCACATGCATGTCGGGGTTGATGTGTGGGTGCCTTTCCCCTCCAAAACGGAGGATTTTGCGGGTCAGCGGTTGTAGCTTGCTATACAACCGGTCTCTTGGATTCTAACAGCCTACCAGCTAACATCTGCCGCCAGCGATCTCCACTGTTTTCAACAAGATATTCAGGTAATATTGTAACCATTTTATTTTACTTATACCCAATAAAACGTATTATTATAACGAGAAATTCTCGTTTTCATTTTTCTTCATTATTCCAAAACCCAACCCGTTCATTGAGATCGACCGGTGCGCCCAACTATCTCCATGATTAGACGCACCCCGGCACAACATTTGGTCCTATCTCCCCGTACAATGAACTAGCGCCTATATACAGTTCACATTCGTACAAAACCATTATATACACGCTTGGTGATACACTTTATTGGTAAAATTATTGTGGTGATACACTATTGGTGGGATTTTGACAGTTTTTTGGTGATATACTACAATTGGTTAACAACATCTTGGTGAAACACTGAGCACAGGACAGCCAGCTAAAGCAATTGCAACATCGCAAGCCAACTTGCCACATCATCACCAGAACAGCAAATCGCCACAAAGTAAGTGCAATATTTCTTGCCACAATTTTTTTTTGGTTATATAAAATAAATAAACCGAGTAAAAATAAATATTCTCAGTGCCACACGCGTAGTGATTTGTTAAGTGCGAAAAGTGTAAAAAGATTAGTGACGAAAAGAAAAAGAAGTCCAAACGCGTAACATTAACGTTTTAATTCCTTGTGACTATCTGGTCTGTCCCCCCCACCAGCGATAAAACTCTCCGGACACAGCACAAGGAAGAGGTATACATAACCTCACTTCCATATAAAAATTTTGTTCACGCCATTCAAGCGGCAATTTTTCAGTTTTCCTTTGTGTCACTAGAATTCGCACTAATCTAATAAATTTGTGTTACACAGTTCCTTTTTGCACAAGATTTTTATTGAATTTTTACACTTTTCGTCGCGTTTTTACAAGAATCAGCGTGCGCACTGTTTTATAATAAAATTGAACTTTGAAGTGGCGAGTGGCACCCTTTGTATCTCCGCAAAAGACATTGTTGTTGCTCTCCCCTTCTCCCTGTTTTTCTGCACAAAAATAATCTACAAAGTCAGAAAATTAAACAAATTCAAAGCAATAACTAAAATTTTGCGTAATTTTAATAGTTGTTGGTTGGGCGATTCGCTCAGGTTTTCAAAGTTTTATACCCTGGTTATTTGCTCTCCCCCTTTCAACCATGAACATGGATTCTTACATAGATCGGCGATCGAATAATCGAATTCGAGGCCAATTTTAATGATATCAAAGCGCCTCTGCACACTGTACACACTCTGGCAATACAGCAAAAAGAGTTGCAAGCTAAGTGGGAAAAAGCAGAGAACGCCATAGAGGAGTTGCTTGGCTCTGACACGCTCGACGCAAAGAAATTGCAGCGGTAAAGATCAAGCATAAAGCGGCATATGCCGTATTCTTGCGATGCTTGTCGAACATGGCTGAACTTCAAGCCAAATTGAAGCAGGAAAGAGATAGTCAGGTTCGACCTGAAGGAGAGCGTGCGCGTGAACACAGTATCCTCCTGCCAGCTTTGCGATACTGAGGTATTCAAGGGCGACTACCTATCGTGGCCAACGTTTCGTGACCTGTTAACGGCCATCTATAAAAATACAGTCGCTTAGCCCGATAGAAAAGTTGTTCCACCTTAACCAAAAAACCCAAGGTGAGGCAAAGGACATTGTCAAGAAATGTCCTTTGACAAATGAAGCTTCGAAACAGCCTGGAAAAAACCTATGTGAGAGATACGAGAATAAACGGATTCTCGTAAACTCACAACTACGAATTTTGTTTAATCTAACAAAGATAGATAGCGATTGCGGCAGCTCTAACAAAACCTTACAGCGCGACATAAATAATTGTTTAGCATCCTTAAAAACACATCAGATTGACGTTTCAAATTGGGATGCGATTTTTACTTATTTATGTTAGACAAAATTACTGAGAATACGTTGGCTCTATGGGAGCAGAGCATTGACCACAAAACAGACATATCCAAATGGGAGGATATGGACAAATTCTTGTCAAATCGTTTTCAGGCACTTGAAACCGTGTCTGGATTTACAGGGAATGCCACTTTTAAGTGCAAAAGTCAAACACGTCGCGCCAGTCGACAGAAACCCCTACAAAAGACTTGGTGCTTTTCAAACAAAAGTAACCAAGCAAACAACAAATCAATGTGTAAAATGTGCAAATCTACGGTGCACAGATTACGCAACTGTTCACGTTTTTGCGATTTAAACCCGGTAGAATGGATAATTCGTCAAATCCACAATGCCTGCCTGAATTGTTTATCCTCAGGACACACAGTGACGAGGTGCACAGTTCGTTCAACTGTTCAAATGCCACTCTCGCCATCACACGCTCCTACATGCGGACACTTTAGCAACCGGCGGTGCGCATCCCTTTCAAAGATGCGGATAATACCGCATCAACTTCGGTACAGGCACGGAAAGACAGGAATCGGGACAACCACCTTCCTCGACGAACCAGAATGTCAAATCCTGCCATGCCAATTCAAGCACAGGCGTGCTATTAGGAACTGCTCGCGTACACATCCACCATAATGGTACCGACTTCTCCGCGCGGGCACTAATTTATTTAGGGTCTGAATGTTCTTTTATTACTGAGAGACTAAAACGCAGAATGAATTGCCAGCGAGGAAAATGCATGCCCAGGTTTCAGGCATGACAAATGCGGTGTCAGCTCAGGTAAAGGAGCATCCAACATCGAATTACGTTCACCAGTGGATCTCTGCTCAGCCTGACTACAACCCGTACTAGTTCTAGCGAAACTCACTGGGAATCTTCCATCCTGCCATATCAACGCAATGACTATACAGGCATTCCCAGACTTGGATTTGGCAGACAAGAGGTTCTACGTCAACGAGACGTAGACCTCATACTGGCGGAGACATATATCCCCAAATTATAATGAATGGTTTAAAAAACAATGTACTAAACACACTCTTGGCACAAGAGACAGTGTTCGGTTGGATACTAACCGGTCGAATAGAAGCACCGAATCCAACGAAGAGCATCATGTCTTTCTACAACGAAGTTGCGTTAGAAAATCAATTAAAAGCTTTCTGGGAGGTAGAAAATCTACCCAAAATAAAATATTAATGAAGATGAAAGGTACTGCGAACAACTATTTAAAGA
Organism: Eurosta solidaginis; assembly: GCA_029619165.1. NCBI lineage: Eukaryota > Metazoa > Arthropoda > Insecta > Diptera > Tephritidae > Eurosta > Eurosta solidaginis. The sequence goes on along the minus strand of JARSSU010036265.1, from coordinate 4,122 downwards.
AACAACGCAGCGAAGTGAGAATGGAAGGTACACCGTGTCACTGCCATTCCGGCAGGATTACCCTAACAATATTAACTTAGGACCGTCCCTGAAGCGTGCCTGCTCTCAATCTCCGAAATGAGGGGCGGCTAATAAAGACCCAGATTTAGGGAAAGAGTATGTTCGAGTGTTGTCAGAATATGAAACGCTCGACATATGAGAAAATTGAAAAAGAATATCCCATCCGACGATTCGGATCATTACTTCCTGCTTCACCACGACCGTTATTAAAGCAGAAAGTAACACTACAAAGGTACGGGTAGTATTTAATGCCTCGAGCCCTACGGCCAACGGTAATAGCCTAAACGATATTCTCCTCCCAGGCCCAGTTCTACAAGCCCATCTACCCATCCTTATCTTACGATGGAGACTATACCGTTTCGCCTTGAATAGCGACATCGAAAAGGTGTATCGACAAATTGGGTGAACGAAAATCACACCAAATTTCAACGTATTGTGCATGGCACGTCCCTGAATGACCCTATTAGTCTTTACGAATTAAAGACGGTTACCTTCGGAGTCAATTGCGCTCCATATCTCGCGATAAGAACGCTCCTACAACTGGCTGACGACGTATCAAATTCACACCCTACAGCGGGTAGCACTAAGAGAGAGTATGTACGTAGATGATGTTTTACTGGAGGACACACAATAGCGTCAACCATCAAAGCAGGAAACGAGGTCGCGAAGCCTTACACTCGGCTGGCTTCCCATAAGCAAGTGGACTTCAAATTGTAAGGAAATTCTAAAGGACATCCCCAAACGGATTGCTCAGCGAGATTCTTAGCGTTCGAAGAGCTAGTTCGGTAAAAGCCCTGGGAATACGATGGAACGCTCACTCAGACGTATTTTATTTCAAGGCAGGAACCCTAGAAAATGGCGAAAACATCACCAACGAGCAGTCCTATCCGCTATAGCCAAACTTTTCGACCCTTTAGGCTGGCTTGTGCCAATGGTCATTGTGGCAAAAATACTCATGCAGAGTATTTGGTTGAGAAGGCACCACTTGGGACGAACCAGTATCGACCAGTACGCTGGAAAATGGAAAACCTTCACCGACCAATACCATGAATCGATAAAATCAGGATAACCTAGATGGGTCAACTTTTCACCAGGAACCGACATCGAGATCCATGGATTTTTTGACGCATCCGAGAAGGCTTATGCAGCAGTCATTTACATGCGCGTCAAACGGATGATGATGTTTGCACAAACCTGCTCTAGCCAAACCCCGTGTAGCCCCAGTGAAAACTCTTTCTCTTCCACGTTTGGAACTTTGCGGAGCCGTGCTGTTAGCGGAAATCGCCGAATCAATTTCAGGAACTCAATTGGGAGCAGTGAAAGTGCACCTTTGGACGGATTCAACTATCGTACTTGCATGGATACGAAAGCCGCCCTGTTCCTGGTCAACCTTCGTCGCACATCGGATCACCACGATCATCGACATGGTCGGAAATAAGGACTGGTTGCACTCAGAGTCCAACCAGAAGATTTAGGTAGCAGAGGATTACCTGCGTCTGAATTGGTCAACAATACGTTGTGGTGGCAGGGACCTTCTTGGCTGCAAGAAGACACTTCCCAATGGCCAGCACAAGAAAGTGACTACATCACCTCGTAGAGGAAAAGAGGGCAATACCTGCGCTACAACAACCGTAAATCCTACCGATATTCTTCAACGCTTTTCCGACCTACCTAGGGCTCTACGGGTCTTATCATACGTTATGAGGTTCTACCGAAGAACTCGCACTAATCTCCCCTGATGAAAAGGCGAAAACCAATTGAAGGGAAAAGTACAACACTCTCACTTAATCCTACCTAGACAACATGGCATCATTCGGGTAGGAGGGAGACTCGGGGCTTTTAATGAACGCCACCCAATCCTCCTCCCATACAACTGCAGGTTATCCCGTTTTATACAGGTTATACAGTTTTAATGTTTCATCAACAAAGTCTGCATGGGGAAAATCATCTCATGTTGCGTCTGATACGCCACCCAATACTGGATACCTAACATTAAAACCATGATTAGGGCAACCATTCATAATTGCAAAGTTTGCACTATACACCGAAAGTGTGCTCAGACCAACTTATGGGTATTCTCCCTCGCGAACGCACGACATTCAGCCGTGCATTCGCGAATACTGGAGTCGACTTCGCCGGGGCCCTTTGACATCAAAAGTTACCGCGGCATGGGGTGTCGCATATCCAAAGCTATGTTTTGCCTTTTGTGTGGTTTTTCCACACGAGCAATCATCTGGAGGCCACTACTGACCTCAGTACACCATCATTTCTTGCGGCATTTGCCCGTTTTGTATCTAGGCGCGGATGCCCAAAAAATATGTACTCCGACAACGGTGCGAAATTTGTCGGAGCGTCACGATCCCTACGATCGGAATTCAAAACTTTCATTTCACAATCCCGAGACAATGCTGTCTCGAAGTACAGCCACCAATCACTCACTTGGCATTTCATCCCTGTGGGCGCTCTCCATATGGGAGGCTGTGGGAGGCTGGAGTGAAAAGCTTCAAAAGCCACTTCAAAAAGATAGCCTCACCACACAGTTTCACCTTCGAGGAATTCCCATACCCTCTTGTGCCGCATCGAGGCATGCCTGACACGCGGCCGCTCAGCCCGGCATCCAATGACCCAACGACCTAGAACTGCTTACCCCAGGCCACTTCCTCGCAGGCGGCCACCTACTGGCTCCGCCAGAACCAGATGAGAGTGAGAGTCCTGCATCGATGATCAATCGGTGGCAGAACTCAAAGCCCTCCATCACACTTTTTGTAAACGATGGAAGGTGGAATATCTATCCGATCTTCAAAACGAGTGAAGTGGAAGCATCCCAAACAAACTATAAAAGTGGGAGATCTCGCTGTCCTCAAAGAGGACAACTATCTCCCAACAAATGGAGGTTAGGTCGAGTTGTCAACGCACACCCGGCGCAGATGACCGAGTACGCGTAGTCGACCTCAAAACCGAGAAGGGTAAAGTCAGACGACCTTTGGTCAAACTGATCCTTCTTCCAACGGAAGAGACGGATTGCGAGAAGGCTAGTGCCCTCCTAACAATCTCCTCCGTTCCTCCATATCCCCCCTTCAAAAAAAAATCAAACCCAGCTCTCGTCATCCCGAATGAGGCCATGACAATCCTAACACAGATCCACTATCTGCCACAGAGTACAAACACACCCTCAAAAAAAATTTTAACGAGTATAAATCCTTCATTCCGTCAACGAATACAGAAAAGCGAATTAAAAACGATTATCCATTTTGATCACCAAAGGTAGACACATTGATTCGTATATGATCCAACGGTGATTGAATAACCAGATTCAGTTGTTGATCATCATAGGAAACTCAAATACCTAAATGCTGAGTGCAAACTCACTAAAACGAAGCCGCAGTTCCGTGCGACACTATCTTGCACGGTCATATGGCGTCGATCCCCCCCATAGGCGGTCGCATTCGCGTGAAGAATGTCGTCAACCTCATAGATTTTTGAGCTAGCGAAAGGCTTTGCGAATTAACGCTTCGTCCTTCAATGAGATTAGTCGATACACTAGGCTCAAAGTCGATAATAGTACACCAATCTGTGACAGGGTTGGAGTAATAGTACCTCCTATTATGGTTTGATATAATAGTCACCATTACATTCGCAGCTGAACATGGCGACATTTCCCAATAGTTATTAGTACGTGCTACAACTACTAACAACTACATATAGTTTGCTCTTCGATCGAACGCACTCACTTCTTATCTTGTACTACATGGGATTCCGCAAATCGAAACGCGAAACACACGCACAAAAATTTATCTCATACGCAGCTCGGCGTTCATTCCGACGACAAACCATATACGACACGAAAAAATCCTATTTTCACATAAAATTAAATTTTAGTAAACATAAGTTGGACACTAAAGTCAATTACTAATGAATAAATTTATATATTTAATCCTTGTTTAAACTCCACAGTGCTGAAATGGTAAACCAGAGACTTCTTTAGCCAGCTTATTCAGAAATCTCTTCTGATGGGTGTGCTCGGCTATATTGACTGCTGCACAGCTCGTAATACTGGAAACA